>VXAX01002993.1:903965-940325 GCA_013399835.1 Leptocoma aspasia | reverse complement strand
AATTTAAGTTATGATCATTGGCAGAGTCACAAGTTCCTGGTCTGATCTGGTATAAACATTCAGCCTTTGGCTGGTGTCATCTATTTTTGGAAGCTAGCAGGGATGATTACACTCACTTATTCCACAAAACCAATGAATGTTGCAGAGCTACACCATCAAACCTCTGCCTCAGTGTCAGATTTGTAGTACAGCAACTACATGGGGGATGTTGTTACAAAGCTGCAAATGATACGAGTCACCAACTATGTTGTGGATTGTTGTCGTAGCTGGTTACCATTCAAAGTCTTTATCTCATTTCTGAATTGGTATTACTCAGATATTCAGCTATTTTACTCCAGCCATACAATTTATATCAGCAAGAACAACTGAAGAAATATCTTGTGCAATTAATAAGATCAGAAAGTGCAATTACATTTATCCAAATGAAAGACCCAGTTCACACATGGTCCTTTTTTTAAGTCACACTATGCAGTTGTGTAACTGATATTCTGCCAGGTGAATTTAAATATTAAGGTATGTTGAAAATAATAGTAATGGGAGGCAGGGTATTTTTAAGGGTTGTGGCTGAATTATCCCAGGAGGGAAAACAAAACATGACAAGACACCAAAGTGTGTTGGCTTATCGATCAGCTTGTCCGGATGATAAGACTACACAGTCTTTCCTGCTTGCTTTCATTTGTGCTTGTATGTCATGGTTTTAGCATTCATAAGATCATTCAGGCTTACAGAAGCCTCATGCAATATTAAAATGTTTATGCAACCCCTCTCTGTGCTTTAAGCAGCAACAAGTTCTGAGTGTGCAGAGAACAAGAAAAAATAGGTTCCACATCTCAGAAGAAAACCCTACTCCAATCAAACAATGATCTCTCAGCTACATTATGATTAACCAGAACTGTAATTTTTACCTCAATTAGCACCATTTGCTTTCCACCACTTCCTCTATTGATGTGTTTTGGAATTTCTTTGTGGGCTCAGATATATCAATAAGCTAAAGACCATGCTTTTATTTCAAAAAATTGCCTCTTCAAAATAATTTAGTTTCTACAAGTAAAGCAGTCAAGTTGTATATCACAAAATAAAGATTAAGATACCTAAAAAAAGAGTGACACTTTGATCTACGTGGCAATTTAGAGAACCACTTGCTGCTTAATGAGATGTAAGTGCTGTAAGCAGCAAGCTTCAGAGGATGTGGGGAAGATCTCCCCTTCATTGCCCCTTGGCTTAGCAGCATGAATTGCTTCATGGCAAACTATCATGAGCTGAGTAAAAAAGGGAATAAAACCTAAGAGGAAAAAGGCTTGAAAGGGTCCTGCTTTGCGTGAAGGGACTCCGATGTTGAGGACCAGTTTGCCCAGATGCACAGCTGGAATGGGACTGTTTCAGACTCACAGAGGGCTGAAAAAGAGAACATGGGATAAGCAGAGCTCTACACTTGTACCCTCTGGAGGTTTCATGCCAATCTCTGTACTCTTCACATACCCCCTTGAAGTCCTGAACCACAATTCAGATGGAAGCAGCAGACCTTTGTCCCATGCAGTTTTCATCAGCACATTACTTTTCTGGTCCTCTCCACTGCAGAAATGCTCCATTTAAGCTGTGTGCAAAGCTCAAGCCTTGGTTCCCAGCTCATATCTGGCTCTCACAGTTAGCTGCAGTTTTGGCCAGAGTAAATGACAAACCTAGTCATAGGTTTGGGTTATATGCATAGGTTATATGTTATATACAAGGGACTGCATGACCCCATCTGCTCACCACTTCTATGCTTCCATTGAGCAGCATAATTTATCTACATGGTGAAGCTGGATCCTGATACCAGTCTGGATGATAACGAAGAAATTCTTTACCTTCATTTCCATCAGCTCTTTTTATAATGTTTCCTCATTGACTGTAAATTTAAACATTTTACTATGTGCTGTCTGTTAAAGAGTTAGAACTCAGATAAAGCCAAGCTGAAAAATTAATGATCTGCCCTTTGTTTGACCATCCCTCACACAGCTGCTGTCATGCTTGACTGGGAGCCCTCTGATGAGCATGGTGAGCTGTATACGCACTAGCAAAGGCCCTGAGGACCCCCTGGGTTGAACAGCAATTCTCAAAATGGCACTTTAACAAGGCACTAGAAGATTGTTTAATCCCCTGCTACCACCTTCAGAGATAATCACAAGGAGACTTCAATTGCTTTCCTCTTTTTTTTACTATTTTTTAAATTACCTTTAAAAGGTTTTATTATTTAGCACAGTAGGGTTTGCATCCTTCACTAACAGTATGGAAAGCATGTGTTTGCAAACCCCCTAATTGATGTTCCTGTTGCAAATAACACATTCAAACATGGTTTCTGAAGACCACCCAGTGCCATCTGAGCAGCCTTGTACCCAGTACTGTGCTGCCTGCTCTGAGCCAGCCCATAACCTCAAGAACAGCCTGAGGTTTCCACGCTACACAGCTAAGCACAGCCTCCACTTTCTCATTTTAACCCAGTCAGACACTTCCCAGCAATACACAGCCCAATATGAATTGGTTGTTTGATCCAGTGATTAATTCCATGTATCAACCAGCCAGGATTATTGATCCTTTTTAACTTGTTTACTTTCAGAGATTCTCAAAAGTGATTCTTTTCTGAAAGAGTTTGAAGGCACTAGGTTTCACAAAAGGGGAGAAAATGAAAGGCTTGACAAGATTCTATGCAGCATTCATTCAGTCTAACAAAAGAGCCACAGAAAACTAACACCTATAAATATATAGAAGTCTTTCCCCCTTGTTTCTAGGCAGAGTATTGGCTCATTTTGTATCACAGACAGTTAAAAATCGGTCTAAATACGCTATTCTATTACCACCTCATCTGCTTGTTCTAAACCCACAACAAAAACCACTGAACTGCTCCCACCAGAAATATTTGCTCTTTTCTCATTCTTTTTTTTTTTTCCCTGATTTTCCCTGCCCTAACTTGCTCATCTCTTCTCTCTTCAGATTAGTGTTATGTGAGGAATTGAATTCTTCTCCTGCAGAACTGGGAGAGCATGTGTGTGGCAGGGAGGGGAAGTCACTGTAGGAAAGAGGGTACAATGTTTTTGCATTTGATATCCCTTGATCTGGTCCAAGACTACAGCTCATCTGAAAGCTGCTTCCTAGGAGTGTCCTATAACCACGGAATTGCAAGGGCTTATCAGGGGGACTGCCTTCTGTTTCTCCTGCTGGAGTTGTCACTTTCTGTACAAAAGGTCTGAAGGTTTGTGGCTTGTCCAACAGAGAGAAGAAGATGCAGTGCCCTCCTGGAGATACATCTCACCTGGGACTGGAGTGCCAGCTCTTGCTGAAACCAATATTCAAGACCTCTGCACAGACTGGAGCATCATCTGACACACATGCAGACAGTTCTGCCTCCCCCACTGGATGCAGCACGACTTGATGGCTTAGTTCTCTCCCGCGATGAGGGAGCTGCATGTCTAAACTCCTTCAGAAAGAGAAAGAAACTAACCCCCAAATTTCTACACCCTGGGTGACCCCTCTAACCAGTTTTTTAAATACACAAAAGAAAGCCACGGGCCATTTTTAATAAACCTAACTCCTGATACATTTTTACTACTGAGACTAGTAAGTGTAATATGTAAGTAGTTCCAAGGAAAAATATATTTCTTTATTGATCGAAGAAATTTTTCTGAAGATGTGCAACCAAGAACAGTGAGGTATCATTTGACAGTGACTTGTCCAGGGCAAGGATGAATGAACTGTTCTCTTTACCCAATGCTGAACAACAGTGGAGCTGGGACCTTGTAAGGTCCTCAGGCAAAACGTTGAAGAATAGAATTAACAATATTTATTTCATCAGTTTACACCCAAGCAACTAGAACATTAGCAGATAAAAGTCCCAATCAATGCACAGGGCACTAGGAAGTGTTTTTAACAGGAACTGGTATGGTGACACCCTCCCAGCCCCTGTGAAGTGCTGTGACCATAGTTCACATGTGTGAACTGCCCCAGTGGCTGAGACCTCTGTGAACATCTCACCTGGAGATGCCTCAAATAGCTTGAAAGGATGTGGCACGGTGCTGGACAAATGGTCCCCAGTCTACCAGACAGTAGTTTTGGGGTTCTCAGTCTTCAAATGAATTGCCTCAGTGGGATTTATGTGGAATGTAGGTGCCCAGGAACCTTTGTGGATCCAAGCCCAGAAAATTCTAAATTGTATTAGCATAAAATAGTAATAATGTTGGGAGTTTATATTTCTGAGTGGAAAGCCTTTGCCCACTCAGGTACTTCCTTCCTTCTTTCCTGTCTCATTAGAACTGCCCAAAGGATATCAAAGTTGTGGCATTTCAATCAAGGTGTTCAAAATGCAGCCTTCCAAATTCAAACTCATCTTGAAAACCAGAGAGAAAGAAAAAGAAGAAGGCCCAGGAGAACAGTTTTCTCAATCAAACAAATTCAGCTCTATTTTAGCCTTTTTACGTTTAAAACAAAATACATCAGAATGGTAAATATCTTGTCTGCTTTTTAAAAGCTAGAAAATCAAATATCTTCCACTGGTGAATTTGTCATGTTTGATTTGAAAAGCACTGATTTTTCTCTTGTGCGTTTCATTTCCAAATGAATATATACAATGTAAATGAATTTATATAATATATACAGTCTCCTTTGAAAGAGGCCCATTTGTCAATGGTACATTAGCTGAGCTCTAAGCTGCTAGCACAACTGACACAAAAATAGAGCAACTGCAAGATAAAACTATAGGCAGCTCATTGCGAATGCTGAAACCTGTTAATGGCATATTAGGAATTTACACCGTGGGACCACAATATACACGTGTGTACGCAGCTAAAGCCTCTTCTTCAAAATGCTATTCACTTCTTTGAATGCTTAAGAAAATTTTTTGAGTAGGGGTCAACTCCTCCCCTTAATTTTCCCCTGTCCTTTTACAGGAAGGAACAGGCTGGAAAAAAAAAAGTAGGAAGAGTTAAGAGCATTTTCCACCACCTCACGTAAAACCGTAAATCAAAATTCTATTTAAAAGATATGGCTAAACCAGGTGTGATCCCGACCTGAAAACGTTGTTACAGCAGCTCACAGCCACAGCAGCTGAAGCAAGTCAATCTGCTGCTCGTTGCTGCAGTCCAGCCCCTGCAGTGCACTAAACCCTCTGGTCAGGCAAACTCACATTTTGTTGATTTCCCTGGCTGAGAAGCACCATGGACAGCGTAGCTGAGCTGCTGCCAACCCCACAGCGGAGTTCACCTCTCCAAACATTCACAGGCAAGCATTAGAGCTCATATGTTTTTTTGAAAACCTTTTTTAAGGTGATTTTAAACCTGAGTACTGGAGGCTGGGTTTGCTGTTCTTTACTTGCTCCTTTCCTCCCACCTCGCCACATGAAGAAGAGACGGCTTTTCCAGAAAAACGGATCAGTCCTGTTGATTCCATAAGTGGAGGGTTGTTCTGTGGTTTTGGTTTAATTTTTTTCAAGAAAAGATAGCAAATACTGTAAGGCTTGCTGTAAAATTGCAGGAGTTGGCAAAAGTGCAGCTGTAATTATAAAGGGCTGTTATTCTCTTCTGTGTGAAGTTGCAGAATATTTATATATGGGTGGCATCCATAGCTAGAAGCCAACAGAGCAGTCACTCCAGCACCCATCCATGGGCCAGAGCAGGGCCAGGTAGTGCAGGCAGCCCACCAGCCTCACTGGCAGCAATGCCAAAATGATTTTTGTTTCCATATATTCTTCATATATATTCATGGCTCTGTAGACTGTTATTATATAGTTATATAGTTGCCTAACTTCAGTACTTTTCCTATTAAGACAAAAAAATTTCTGAAGGCCTGTTCTAATCTTGCTTCTTATGGGAATTAAGGACAAGGCACCTTCCCAAGACACTTTCCCATGTAATTGACATAAACAACTACCAAGGAGGGGGGCTTCAGAAGGGGTTGAACCAAGAGGGGGAAATACTTCATTACCTGTGTTTCTAATTGGGGATTCTTGTCAATTATGCTAATTCACTAAACTTATAAAACTGTACTTGCCCTATGTCACGTGAGCATTTTCGACATGTTTCAGCATGTTGTGCACCTGGAGGGACCCTTCATTAAATGGTAACCACGTTTCATCAACTAACCTTGTTCAGCTCTTGATTTTAGGGCTAAAAGGCAACAGCAGCACCAGTGCTTGACAATTTGCAGACCTCATCCGAAGGCACCATCTCCAGCACTGACATGGTCCAGCTTTGCTCATGAATGCTGGCACTGCAACAGCCAGAGCACAGCAGGTTTTAGCTCTATGGATCACAAGAGTGAGTGGGGAAGATCTAGTATTCACATAAATTATATTTGTGATTTGACACTTTAGGCTTATTTTGGGTTTTTTATTTTTTGCATACCATCTATGCAAATTTTCAAGGGTGCAATGCTTTCTTATGAAATAAAGGCAGTAATACCATGATTAAGCTGTTTCTCTATATGATAAAAATAAGACACCTACAGTACAAAGTTGAGATCTGATTTAGCCAGTATTAGCTTTGGAGAGACTGTACTGTGGTTTAGCCACATATTTAGATGTGTAGTTGGTTGACACCTAGAATTTTATGGCTTAAATACAGGGGACTTTGATTTTCTTTGAGCACACAAGAAGAGAAGGTACTACAGCACATTCAGATTCCTAGAAAGTAGGATCTGAATTACAATGAGATGTATCTATCTAATCAAGGGCACATCTTAATATCCTAATTATAGAGTTTTGGCAGTTGGATGAAATATGAGATATTGAGGACCACTGACCAAGCAATTTTAAATGTTGGTCTAACATTTTTTGTATTCCTCAAGCTGGGAAAGAACAAGTACTTTACCTTTCTGAGGAATAATGAAGTAGGGATGAAAGTAGTGATCATGACTGACTAACACCTAATTGCCAAATAAATCTGTGTAGCTTTCTGATACCTGTATAAACAAATGCTCACTTCACTCCTATAAAGGCTTTCAATACACTGGAGAGTTCCTCTAACCTGGTTCTGATTACCTTTGGATGACAAATACAATCCTATGGAAACAGATCTCTAGCCTGATCTTGGTTTTGACCCCTTGGAGGAAATCTGCCATATTAATGTACTAACCTGTGTTATATGTTCTGAACCTATACCTGCTGGGCATTTCAGGTCAGCAGAAAATGGGACTAGTTTAGTGATAGCAATTCTCAGGGCTGAACTTCTGCTTAAAGATAATATTAGATGCCTCCTCTGACTATTTTTTAAATAATTTACATACTAGTGTGTATAACTGAGAAGAGCCCATTAATAATCTGTACCTAGACAAAAATAGAAATGTAACTAGAAAAACGTATTCTGTGGTGGTTTCCAACCACTCAGACTTCAGACTGAACAGTTCAACTCTCAAGTGAGACATCAGGGGAATCATGAGACAGAGCTGAAGAAAACCTTATGTTCAAGGTGAGGGACAATTTGCCCCCTCATGTTCCATCTGTGCTCCTTTGCAAATTTCTACCCATTCATTTCCTATGCCAGAAAGAAAATCAGATGAAAGAAAGGGGGGAAAAAATGAGAATTATACTACAAGGAAAATACAGTCCTCAGAGGAGAGAGCAATAAATAATACCTGAAATAATTGCTTTTATTTTATTAAAAAACAACTGTGATTGAGGGAATGAGAAATTCAGCTATGCCGTTATTTCAACTCAGTACCTATACCTAAAGGAAGGGGGTGGGGGAGAAACATACAGATGAGAAAAATAAATACACATCTTATGTCCAAACTATTTCATGTAGGTGAGTCCCGGCGTGGTCTGTCACAGGACTAAAAGTTGTTGTTGTTTGTTACTCCCAGCAGTCTCCCAAAGCCGTGCTGTTTGACTGCGTGAACACTCACACAAAGCAAAACACTATCCAGGTGAGGGCCACGTGACAAAGCTTTGCTTTACACAATGATCAGCAATTTTGTACACATTTGTACGAGATTTCACCCATTGGATCAGAGACAGAGATTCATGGAGATCCACTTTAATGTGCTAATAGTCTCATTGCCTGCCTATTCCAACCAGGAACATTATACACTTATTGGGGCTCAGAATTTCAGAACAAATCCTTGATTAAGAGCCAACTCATAACCTTTAATTAATTAGCAGATATCCAAGCACAACATCCTTGAACTTTCAGGAGAATTAGCGTAAGAGACCCAAGCAATTAGTTAGTGCATTTCAGAGTCAGACAAGACAAGAGTGCATGAACAGAGAAAAAACATTTTTTCCAGAGAGATAACAAGATTTAATCCCTATTCCATGGAAAAAAAAAAAAAAAGGAAAATAAAGAAAATCAGTTGTAAATGTACTCATTCTAATTTCATTAACATTTCCTTCTTAACATCCAAGGTGTTCTGTGCCTTTTGAATTTTTGCTAAATAATCAAAACACTATTTTCTGAACTGCAGTGGACTTGGCAGTTCAGGCCAACTCCAAGAGACTCTCATCCAGATTTCCCCACAGTCACCTCTCAGCAGAGGGTGCAGCAGAACCTCACTGGTGAATTTCATCACCCCAGCTCCCCCACCAAATTCTGGCAGAACCACAGAACCCATGAGATCAAATGACAATGTGATGGTGCAATTAAGAGTAGCAACAGGAGAGTCATCTTTACAAAGCCTCACTAAATGATCTGAGGTAAGTCCTCTAGCCATAGTCTACACATTTAAATAATCCATCTACCTAACAGAACTGTAATGAGGATTAATTAATTTTTCAAGTGTTTTGAGATCCTCGAATTAAAGCAATAGCTTTTTCTTGCACTACTTTAACCCTGCTAATTCCAGAGTGGCTCAAAAGTGACCAATCATACGACATGAACAAATCAAAAAGTCCAAGAAGTATTCAAATCTCAGAAGGAAAATGAATCAATTCAACCTGGGAAGAACTGGATTTCAGCCATATTTTATACAATCTGAAATGAGAGAGAAAAATGGCAGGTTCCTTCCCCATTCTAGGCCACTTCTAGTGAAATTTTATAACATCTGTGGATGCTAAATACTTCAGACTAGAAGAATCCATTTAAGGCTATTTTCTGCAAGCCCATACTATTCTCCAGAGCTACCACTTGGATGTATTTAAGCCAAGCACCCGTCAGAACACTATTTCATGCCCAGAATGGAAAGGAGGGTGTAGATGAAGATCTCACTGCTATTTGAAATGTATAATGTCACTGAGCTGCCAGATTATGACATATTAAAATTCCTTTTGCTATCCATGGCCTGGCATTAGTTCAACAGAAAACAGCAAATCTCTTTGAACTCAAATTTGATTGATGAAAATTTCTACACAGTTTATTATCTGGCATGGTTTTGTGAGACAGACCTGACTTTTAATACTTTCCCTGCATGGTTTTTGTTAGCCCTAGTAATTTGCTTCCACCAAAATCTTCTGGGCATGGAAAAAGACCTCTTTCCCACCTTTCTCAAATTTTGGTTTATGTATTGCTTTTCAGAAGTAGCTTTTAATGTAAAATTGTTGAAGTATTTAAGAAAAGTATTTGTTTAATTCACCCTAAATATCTAACAATTTCAGTACACCCCTTTTTCTGGTGAGGTCCTAATTTAAATTTTTTATCATATGCAAATGAAAAGAAACTTATCTGTTAAGAAAAATGCATAAGTTCCTCACATGACAGCTAAGCTTCCCAAAACAGTAGACTGGTGTGCTGGTTTTCACACCAGTTTCAAATTAAACTCCAAATAAGCCACTCCCTTTCCCCCGCCCTGTCTGCTGAAGAAGGGACTAAAAGGGAGATTATGGGTTGGAATAACCATTTACTAAAAGCCCAGAGCGATGGAGTAAGATGCGCAGAAGAGTGATATTAATAGCAGAAGTATACAATAAAAGAGGTGTTTTACCACAAAAAGGCATTCACCACCGGGAACAAAAACGGTGGTAGATGTTCCCTGCAGGACATGTCCACAGGGTTTTCCCAGACAAAGACAACATAGACATTGTTCCTGCATGCAGCAGGATATGGGAACAAAGGCAATATGGCAGGGGAGCTCCCACAGGTGATGATTTCCTCCCCCCAGCCCAAAATAATAAAGAACAGGCGAAAAAACCCTCCTGGAAGTTAGATTGTCTGCACAGGGGTCGTGCTGCAGCCGTCCCGAGCTGCGCACATGTTGTGCTGCTGCTTTGAACTCTCTGCCACCTGCGAGTTCTGCCACTTTTCCTACTGCTCCACTGCACTCTCTTCAGCTGGGCTCAGCTGGACTCGCCCCCTCTACCAGTCCATTCCCTGCCAGCAGCTTCCCCGCTGGCACTGTTGTTTCAGCGCTGTGGTTGATCGGGTTTTCACTGCTGTCCCTTTCAGCAGCAAAAGTCCACGGTTGTGCTCTGGAGAGAATGGGAGAAGGGATGACTGATGGGGCAGTGGAGACACCGAGTCCGCAAAGGTTGATGCTGACACCTTCCCAGAACAAGGCAAAATGGCCAAATTCCAAAAGGGCACCCTAGCTTTCCCTGCTGAAACCATGTGCCCAGCAATGATGTGGGTGGCATAGAATAACAACCTGGTCACACCCACACAATGCTGAACTCCACCCTCTCTGTAACCAGGACAACAGGAAGAAAATAATGCTTTTGGAGGATCTTGCAGGAAGCAGAGTTGAAACGCTCACACATTCAAACACCTGTATATGCTGTTTATCTTTGCATGCACAGGGAGCCTGGGCCCCTGCCCTTATGTCTTTTATTGACACAACTTCATTTGTCATTTTTGTAATAAATCATACTGAACCAAATTTTTCGTGTCTCCTTAATCCCAGTTTAGGCTGGGATCACAGTGTAGATGTGCAAGCAGAAAGAAGGATATACGATCTGTAGAGCAGAGTGGGAGAAGCCAGTTTTCATTTCAACTGTTCAGGGGATTTTTTCTTTATGTTGAAATGTTACTTAGATATCGCTATGGACTTTTCCTTCATCTCGGGGAATTTTCTCAGCCATCCTCTGGCTAGCCATACATATCTGTACTGCATAGAGTCAAATTTTTCCATAATTCAGTACATGTTTACCTTGACAAAGATCTCACAACACTTCTAAAAAACTACTGTTTTATAGCCACCAGGAACAGCCGGACACAGGGCCTTTTGATGACTTACTCACAAGCATACCACAGGGCAGTTGCAAACTTGCAGACCTTTCTTTAAGAAAACTACAAAAAACCTGATCAGATTTTTTTTTTTCCCTTGGCCTGACCTTCAAAAATGATCACCAAATTGTCACAAGATCAAGAAGACCTCAGCAGACGATTAAAGAATGCAGCTACCTACCGGTATGATTAGGTCTCTTCCACATGTAAAATGAGGGGCCTCATTCAGAAGCTGTTTGAGTAATAATGAAGGCAGTGTACCCACCCCAGGGGCTGCATTTGTTCATCTTTTTCCAGAGCTAGAGGTGGTATTTGAAAAAAGCTATTTCACCAAAGAAGGAGAAAAATAAATTATACAGAAATATTCATCGTCATGTGGAATGTCACCGAACTATCAGGATTTCCAAATATATACCAAATGAGAAAGATGTATCCCTTGTTCATGAATAAAGAACATTTCAGAAAGTTCAGAAAAAAACCCCAAAACATGGCCATAGTTATGCAAGGCAGAATAAATAAATAAACAAACTAAAACAAGGGTGCTCAAAAGGAAGAGGCTCTTATTGGGAGGCAGACTTAGCCTTGACTTCAAGAAGATCTGCAAAAGTTTATCTTAAATGGCTGTTAATTCCAGCCTCTAGAGCTTCAACCTATTTTAGGCCATGTATATGTGCTTCAATTATAAAAAATAAAGTCAACAGAGAGCAGAGGCAAATGTTTGGTTGCATTCTGTACAGTATTGGTATCAAACACAAGCCACAATAGGATATTAGGATGATAATTTTATACATTATAATGTCTATATGCATATAAATACACATCCCTTAAGAATTTCCTTACTTCTGTTGATACTTTGGAAATTATTCATCTGATTAATGAATTATACACTGAATTTACACATTAATGTCTGATACTTATGCCCAAATAATTTCTGGACTAATATATTATTTAAAACCACATAGGAAGATTAGAAACTGGGTTAATTTACTAGTATCTAGCTTAGGGCTCCAATTTTCTTAAAGACAAATTCAGTACATGAACAGGCAACAGGACTGTGAGGACAGAAACTTTCAGATGTTCCAGTTATTAGGGCTGTTTAATAGATTATCTATATAAAATGGAGATTACAGCATAAGTCAGACTTCAAATGGTAAACTAAGAACTGCAGACTAAAAGCTCCTGATAAGCAATTAATGAAACTTTGACTTCCCCAAATGGATTAATGTTATGTGAAATAGAAAGAAGCAACATCCATGGCTGTAGTGACCTTTCAGATCTCTGCTCTTAGACACAACAGAAGCTGTCCATAGCCTTGTGGCAAATGAAGTATCAGATCTAACTCCAAAAAATGGAGGGGGAAAATCAGCATTTTGTATGAGAGTTACATGCAGTTCACCCTGGCATGTGGGCATACACATAAAAATCACTTCTGAGGAAACTGGTTATGTCACTGCAGTTCAAAGCTGCAATTCTCAGAAAACTCTATCAGATGGAAGCCAAGCTACTTTTTCTAAACCAGACTTTCATTGATTTTAATCTCATTATTTGCAGATATCCTTAAAAGAGATGGTTTTTTGCACTTTCACTTCATTCATTTAAAACACATGCACAAAACAAAGCAAATATTAGGGATTGATTAAATTGATGCTGTCAAATTAATTGGCTCCATCTCCAAAAATTGTATTTTCCTAAAATAAATACAGATCAAGTACTTTTGAAGATCTAACACTTGATATATGATGAGGAAATTTGGAATACAGTTTATATGACTTTTTCAGATTTTACTTATTGTGGAACAAGCAATTCCTTTTAATCAATACATTATTTTAAAATTGCTGCCAACCTTTTGGAAGACCAAAGGTGGTAAAACTGTTCCTAGTGTTTCATTTATGTCTTGCAGGTAGTGAGATTTTGCTATTGCTGATATTGCCCAGCAGTCCTTCTATTGCAACAGTAGTTCCATCTTTCCTAAATTAGAGAGAGTACAGGGACTTGGTTAACTATTTCTTTAGAATTTGTTTTCCTGTAATAAAATACCTTAATATGCTTTTTTTTTTTTTTTTTAGGGGAGAGAGAGGATAAGATGTCCTAGCTGAAACACTACTTGAAAAGAGTTTTTGGCAGATGATCAGCATGGAGAAATCTATTTTCTTATGCTTTAAAGGCTGAAAATTATAAGCAATCAAAGGATATTAAAAATAGAAAGTTTTGGGCAACATTTTCTGTAGGCACCGTGATCTGGGCTCCAATAATATTAGAGTGCTGCAAGATACCTCTTCAAAACACTGCATTTAAATTAATCGTTTCAGTAGCTTTTATGCCATGCCTTTTTGGTACGTGATACGTTTTACACCATCCCATGTACTAAAATGTGATATCAGCAGTTCCACGCTTGGTATTAATTCAGGACTTACTACTGCATATCCACAATATGGATATGGCATTGGGCACTTACACAGAGCCTCAACTATTTCAACATATTGCCAGCTTTCAAGGGAAAATGTCTTCCCTTGGATCCACTATTCAAAAACAGTTGTACAGACCATCACCACCAGCTCCAAGGGGAGATAATCAACTTTAAAGTGAGGTCGATGAACACTGAATAGATTTACTGATGATTGCTGCATGAGAGGAACTCTTCCCACCTCAGCGTTTCACATGATTGCACCACATCTTATACCTTTTTCAAATACATTCTGAAGTTTCACAAGCTCTGCATGTTAGGACACTGCAACACAAAAGGAGCAGGGAAAGGCTTATTCCAGCATTTGCTGTACAGCCAACCATAAATATTTTGAATTCAGCTGTCCCTAAGTGCGAAAAAGGTAGAGACTATGAAATAGAAATCAATGGTCATGCTTCATATACTACTTGATGTTTTACTTTTTCCAGGGCTTTGATTACAGAATGTAGCACAGAATGAGCAGATGTGCATCTCCTGCTTTTTGCTACTTTTTCTGCTTTGCTGCCTTCCCTGTTTCTTGACCTCCTGCTTTACATCGTAGGGGAAAGCAGATGAATTTCTGCAGGGAGGTGGTGCGGTCACCATGTTTCTTTTTTGCTGCAGGCTTCTTGTGTTCCAGAAGAATATTAAAGTCAGGAAAAAAACCTGCATGGTATGAGCTTAAATCCAGCCTAGATCCAGGATAATTACAAACAATTGACCTCTGATAGCGGCCAAGTGGTGTACTCAGTATTTAACACAGGTTGAGTGAAAAGTGTGACAGGCAATTGTTCCCCCAAGACCATCCCCCACAGCTTGCACTCTCCAGAGCAGTCTCAGCACAGTTCAGCAACTGTGTGAGCTAAGGGTGATTCAATTCCTTGCTGCTCCTAAAAATAGTCCTATAAAAGCAAGAATGAGGTCTCAGACACAGGAGCTGGTCATACCACCACTTGTGTTACAGCTCTGCAAATGGAGTCCAGGATTTAGGAACTAAGAGTGCATCAGATCTTTTGAAAGTTATCTTCCGTGCTATGTGATCAATCATGTACTGAGAAAACTGAATGGCCAATATGAGCATTTTACAAACTTCCCAAGCAATGAAATATATCCCCTACTTTCTGGACTACTGTTTTTGAATCTGATGCATGCAGTCACCGGTGATCTGGAAATACAGTAATTTGTTAGAACTATATGCAGAGTTTTATTCAATTTAGAAAGAAAGGGGAACATGAGCAAAGGGGAGTGAAAGAATATTTTATTGAAAACAATGCTCCAGATGCATCCAGAACAGTCATCTGGGAGATATATAAAACCATTACATATGGAATAGAGTTTTTGTGTTTCTCCCAAAGAAAGTAAAAATACAATATAACTTATAATTAGTACAAACAAAAATGAGGTTAAATTCACAGTCATATATTGCCAGAATGATTCTAACAGACTGAATGGAAAAGCTTATGTAGGCAGAATTTCAGCTAGCAGAAAATATAAGATATTTATCTGAGTTACAAGACAGCAAGAATGACAGAACTACTAAATTCACATGCAGGTTTCTAAAATTAATTTTTGTAGAACAAACTGCCAGATTACCAACATCGACTCTTACGTACTTTGGAGCCACATACTTCTGTCATACAATGTTGTTCTTATTCTCTTACAGAAAACAACAAATTTTTTGTTGCTCCAAATATAAAATTTTAGTGTTTCACACTGATTAGGTAAATCTTTGACTATGGGACTATGGGACCTTCCTGATGGAAACACTGAGCAGGGTGGGAGGGTGGCGGAGATGAACCACAAGATAATTTACATAAGCGCATTGCAATTATTTCTCCTTAATTATGCATGCAGCTGGCTCTATTTTAAGCCACGCCAGTGCGCTGTGCACACGAGCACTAAGGGTATCTGTCACTCCATGTGTCAGGCTGCTAACATTCTCACCCACCTGCCTGCGAATCACCAGCAGCAACCAAAGAGAAGCAGTCAGGCTTGTGGCCACCTGCCATTCATCAGCGCTGTCAGGACACGGCTGCTGCCTCTTCATGTTTCCTCATGTCGAGACTTTCTTTGCACTGTGTTCAAAACACCAGGTCGATTTGCTCTTTTCTACCAAGCTACTTTATGAACTTCTAATTCACCAGCAAACTAAGCTGCCTCATTTTTGAAAACACAGTCACACAAATGTAAGCTGGCAGTTAAAAACAAGCTGAATTAGTGGAAAAAATAATCACAGTTGTGTTTATATTAATTAAATTAAATAATTATATACTAAAACTCAGCTTGAATTTAATCTCAAATGACACTGCTGCACTTTTCTTTCACTTCCTGGCAAAGATTCTAATTTTTGTACTAATGCTTAGTCCAGACGTATATTGAGGAAATGCTTTGTTTGCCCAGACTTTCAGAGTGTGGGGGAACCTTATCACTGGTAGAAAATAATAATCCTGTTTTGACAGTGCAGTTTTGACAGTGGAGATGCTCAGGAAAATCAGGATCATTCCCCAAATACAAGACACCACCTAGAAAACTCCGCCAACCACAGCACAAGGACATACCACAGCCATAAAATATAAGCATGGTAAATCTGTTCTAATAAGCCCTGTCTCTATCATCTCCACCAACCAGGAAAGGAACAAAAACTCAGATAGATACTCTCATTCCCACCTGGCAGCCCACCAAGTCACCCCTGTGCTACCACATATGTTCCCAGTGTCTTTATATAGATACTTGCATTATTCACTAAGTCCTGCCCACCACCTGCAGCTTCTTTGGGACAAAATACCTCTTAGAGACACTGCTCTCCTGGCCTCAGTATGAAGAGTGGTCACAATGACTCAACATGAAACTGTGGAGAATGTTTAATAGTCTAGAAGAGTTAGATATACCTAAGATAATCCAAATAATGGTCTGTTTCTTAATGGGAAACCCTTTTAAGTAATTTAGCCAGAAACCAGGGTCTTTTCATATGAAATTTCTATGTATGGACTTGGGGGTTTTGGCATTTGCAGCACTGCCCATGCCATTTTGCCAGAAATACTCTGTATTTGGGAGATGAACTTGCATGACAGTCTGATTCTTACTAACAGCATGGTAGCACTGCTACCTTCTCTCTTCTTCTTTCCACTCTTCCTCTCCTCTTCTGCCTTCTCCCCAAAAAAGAAATGGTAACACAAGTGGCAAAATGGGAGTTTTATCCCTTCTTGTCATGGAAGCTTATTTTAATTTCAAATACCATTGTTATTTGCATTTAAAATGTGGTGTGTGTGAAGCTATGAAATCAACTTTTAATTTGTACTAAAAGTGACACATAGTCAAGACAATGCACTAAAACACAATAGGTCTTCAGACTGCACTAAATTATCAGTATAGGCCCCAACCTGGTAGTAGACATTAGATAGGATACTAAAACCAGCATTTTATTTGGTACCACATGTAACAAAAGTGATTTCACCTAGTTTTGAATTTTTTCTTGGCATGCTGCTGTGAAAGGTGTTCCACTTGCCTTTGGTATTCTACCCTACAGAAAAACATGGGGAAGAGCAAAAGAGTTGGTTTTATCACACAATAAATAGTTAAAACCATGCATGCACCACATAGGCAAATAATTCCTATGGTATTCACCACTGAAAGTCATTCATTGACATAAACAAATCTAAGGGGTTGCAGGAAAACAGTACACAGACTCATCAAACACCTTGCTCTAACAGCTATTTTTGAAGCAAAGGATATAGGCTATTAGAGTTTAGTAGATTATGAAATCACGCAAAATCCACTCATTCATGGAGATAAGATTTATGGAATCACTATTCCCCCAGTTCTTTTAAGATATTTCATAATGACACTGACAGATGAAAGGCTTGCATGCCTGGCACCATACACCAGAACACTGCCAATACTCCAAAATTTATCAAAATGACAATTCAAAGCTATTTTCTCCTAGTTATTATAGAAGGGTCAGTTGGATTTTACACAACTCATCTTAAATGATTGATTAAAGACACTGTAAAGACAGTAACTGTTGCCTTCCAGGTATGCAATGCTGGAATGCTAGACACATCTCAGGATGCAAAACACACCTTATAAAAGTTATTGATAAAGCATGGGCCTCAGGGAAGCACCATTATTTTTTGCTAATAACAACACACATATTCTATTCCTGTGAAATGTACATGTATCTGAAAAGATGTTTGAGGAGAAAACATGAGAGGAGTTGGTTGGGGATGGAGGTTACACAAGTTGGAGCAGCATTCAATGTTACAGTGTTACAAAGAATTCAGGCTGTCAAAACTCAATGATATACATCTTACCAGATTAATTTTTCTCTAAAGATCTTAAAATAACAGACTGGTTTGGCTGGAAGATCACCTAGTTCCAACCTCACTGTCATGGGCAGGGATGTATTTCACTAAACCAGGTTGCTCAGAGCCTCATCCAACCTGGCCTTGAACACTTCTAGGAATGGGGCACCCACAGCTTCTCTGGACAACTTGTTAGAGTGCCTCACCATTTCTTCCTAATATCTAACCTAAACTTCCTCTTTTTCAGCTTGAAGCCATTCCTCCTTGTACTGTACGTGCTCTTGTAAACAGCTCCTCACCATCTTTCTTGTTCTGGACTGGAAACAGATTTATAAAAAGGACACTGTTTGAAAATATTTTGGTCATATGCAATATAGAAGGTAACATCTGAAGCCACTGCAATCCTCTCTTCCAAACCCTCTGTACGATATGAAAAAAGCCAAATCAGACATTACTTCTATTCCTGACATTTGATCTCTTTTCTTAATAGAGTCAAGGCCCAAGTAGAAAGAAGGCACTTACATGGTTAATCATATCACCCCAGAAGAAAACAAGCCAGCTCAAAAGAGGAAAAGCAGTGCTTGTTCTTCTATACCCTGACATGCTAATGCCCCACTCTGATCCTAAGAGGAAGATGCAACAGAGCTGGAAGCACCTGTGTTTGCATTCCCAGCAATGCTAACACTGTGCAGCTGAAGAGAAAGAGCAGTTTCTTAAGGTATTGGTTGGAGGGTTTTGTTTGGGTTTTTTTGTGGGGATTTTTTGTTTGCTGATTCATTTTTAGTATACAGACAAGAGCAAATTTTACAAAGAAATTAGCCATCTTCCTCAATTTCTTGAAGCTAATCCCAGCAGGACATTTCTTGTCTCTGAGAGTCTTTGTCACCTATACTCTTAGCAGATGTCTATTCAAAAAAACCCACAAACTATTTTACACACAGCAGAAAGCCCTGAGGTCACTTGTACCTACTTTCCTGCAATATATAATCAAATTAATTTCATTTTTTCATGATGATTTTGTGATCTCTTTTGATGCCAAAAATGTTCTTTTCTTTTCTTTCCTGGGAGGAACTGTATTTTTAATCAGGCTTCCCAGAAAGAGCTTTTGCTGATCTTAATGTGAAAAGAAATCTATGAAAAAAAATATGCCTGAGAAATATTACTTCAGACAACAGAGTTTATTTGACAGCACAGAAGATGAAAAGGCTTGGGTCCTTAAATTCTCTCTTCTCTACAGACCACAGAAGAGTGTTTGGAAAGCTGAACAGTGAAATACGGTTATGCCTAGAGACTGCTTGGCATCTCCTGCACATCACAGGACCATCTGGAGAGATGCAATTAGAGCACAAGCAGCTGCAATGCCCCCACTTGCTAATCTGAATTGTTCCATTGTCACCTTGTGCTCCCTCACTGACTGCTGCATCTACTGAGTGACCTGCATTTTATAAATCAATTCTCCACCATGTTGCATTATCACAGAAACATTAGACAGCAGTAGGTTCACTGATCTGTTAACAGAGTGGGCAGGTGTCAATGGGATGACCTGCTGTCTGTTGAGTGAGCCAAATACTCGTCCTGTGTAACAAGCAGACACCCAGGCCATGCCCAAAAGCAGTTAGTGAATTCATGCATGACTTGGGATTCGACAATCTTGTCAAAAATCTGTCAGCTCCCTAATGAGAGGCACTGCTTTACTCTGCTGATGTGTGTGGTGAGCAATCATATATGCAGAGTACCATAAACCTGAGCCTAATATTCCAAGAAGATATACTCAGTTTGCTGGCATTCACAAAAAGACAGAATAATATAGCTAAGAACATGTATTGCAGGGTAGGTAACACAGCACAGCTCAAGCTGCCCTAAATAAGCCCAGCCAAATTCTGTTTGATGATGTCTGCAGTCACAAAATCACAGAATGGTTGAGGGTGCAGGGGGGTTCTCAACCTTAGGAATTGCAAAGATAAAACTTTTTTATGTTTTTGGTGTGCCAAGAAGCTTCTCTGCAGCTCCTAATCGAACTGCAATGGTACAGATGTTTGCATTTCACCTTTCTCATCCAGGTAGGGAGGAAAGCCATGATGTTCAGGCCCTGCTCAGCTGACACTCTATTACAGACACAGAGTTTTGACTGGGGCATGAGGGCTGCAGTGACCTGGGGGAGCTCACCTTTTGTCACCTATGGCCAAGCACTGACCTGGCAGGCACCAGGCTGTGACTCACTGGTAGCAGCACGCATTCATCAGCACTAATAAGTAAATCACATCAGACACCAAAAGGGAGAAGAAAAGAACAAAGTGAACTCCATGAAGTGTTCCAACATCAAAGAGGAGGTCAGAATCCCTCATCTTCCCTGCAGTATCAGAGATGATTCCCAATGACTCAGATTACAGCACAACCCATTCAGCACAAGGCCTTTGGGAGAAAGCCAAACTCACTTCTAGAGCCTTTTTCCTTCAGCAACATCACAAAGTTCATCAATGTCATTATTTTATTGAAAAACGAGAATCATGAAGGACCATGGAACTGCTACAAAACTTCACTTTCCACATCTCTTAACTCTAGCAATTTGTCATTTTCTTGGGTGTCAGTCTTACTTGTGTTGACCTCCTCAGCAGCTCCAAGCATAAACACTTTTAAAAATTGTATTTCAAGGAGGATGGTTTACGGGTGAAATCTTATTTGTTTAATTCATTAGTGAATATCTTCAGTTGTTGAATAGCACAGGAATAAGCATGAATACTAGTGAAAAATGGAGCCCTTCACTACTGAGACATCAGTTTAAAAAACAAAGTAACCCTTCATTTTACAGATGATTGTGGCTGACTGTGAAACAGTGAAACTGCCCTTATCTCACTCCACTTTAAAGGGTAAAGCTGCCAGCCGCATTTCCCATTTAGCCAGCAAAATAGTTGACAAGTCAGTATTTCATCACCTTTCTGTGGAACCTCCCTCAGGTTTGTCACAGATTTAGTGCTACTCAGAGGAGCTGCACACATTGCTTTTATGAAGTGCCTTTACGAGAAGAGCTACTTGTTCAGAATGCAATATAAAAGAAAGAACTTGGGAAGGAACCTGCAGAGGAAGTCACATCAAGACCAGTGTACAATCAAGTCATGATACTGTCAGTCACAGCCAGGCACAACTTCTGCTGCAATCAGCCTTTTTGGAGGAAGAGGCTGTTTTGGGAAAGGATTCCTGTTTGCTGTACAGAATCATAACACAGAACCTAGCTTGCTCCGATAAAAAGAAAAAGGCCTTAACAGAGAAGCCTATGGCAAAAACAAACAAATGAATTTTCCTGGAAAATAAAGCTTATCTGGTCTCCGCATTTAAGGCATCTGAGATTCAGGTCATTAGAGCTGAACTCACCTCTTTGCTGCATCTTCTCAGCTTTGGCTCTGATTCAGGAGGCTTTTACCTGCAACATTTTACAAGAGGTGAATTGCAAAACAGAGCCTTCATGGAACTGCAGCTCCAGAAGTAAAGCACCTTCCCTGTCCTTGGGTATGGAACTGAAAGGAACATCTAAAACCCCCTGTGTGTGACCCCAGCAATCTATACCAATAGATGCTACAAAGAGGCAAGAGATACCTATGTTTAACCCAGAGAAAACAGAACTCTTGCAGGACTCTGTTCTCAAGAGACACCATGATCATTTCAGGATAATGGAAGTGCCCATGAGGCTCTGGAGAGAGGCTTTAGAAAAGCAGTGACCAGGGTTGGGAGGTCAGTGGTCAGGCTTTAGACAGTACCACATTCTCAAAGCCACCCTGAAATTCAGGCTTTCATTGCTAGGCTAGAGATGTGTGTGGAGCAGCTCAAAAATTGCCACATGAAACTTATCTTCTTATGGCAATCCCAAGAGAGAATCCAAGTTTATACTAAGATGGCTCACAGTGCACCCGTAAGAAGGAAGTCTTGGTCTTGCCATGAAACCAAAATTATTAATAAACCAGATGTGTCTCAGGATATTACTCCACAGAAACAATCAATGGACCGGTTTAGAGACTAGGAAAGGAAAGTTCTGAATTATTCTAGATTGAACTAACACAGGAGATTAAAGACACTTCCATGTTAGTTGTAAACTAGTTTGGATAAGAGTTTTCATTTAGGTACTTTGCCTGTTCTTCCTTCTGGCAATTCTGCTGATGTGACTTTAATATAATCTTTAATACAAGTCTGCCCTTCCTATTATTTTTCCTTCCCTTGAGCTTTTTAATCTGAACCCCATTCTACCATCCTCAAGTATTTCTGGAGAAAGAGATGAGAGTAATGATAAAAGACATGCTAAGATACAAGATCTTACTTCAGCTCCTTATCTTTGCAGATGAGTTTGATTATCACAGATATGTTGGAAAGGATTTTAGAGGTAGGAACAAGGCATTTTCTACCCTTCTGGAGTAAAAATCACATTCTCCTTTCAGATGGACATCTCAATTTAGTTGTCTTTCTCTTTTCAGAAAGAATATTGCCTCATTTCCCCCTTTCCAATCCCTATTTTAAAACATAACTTATTTTCAAACTTTTAAGTGACAAAAGTGTGTTTGAAATAATTTTATTATCATATACTGAGAACTTTTTCATGGGGCAGAAAGGGCAAATTCATTAACCTTTTCAATGTCAAGTCTGGGATACCATGCAGAAGTGCCTTACCATGAAGGCATGACCACAGTAGCATAGGCCTTCTTCTGCATTTCCACCTAGACTAAGTGCTGACAAAAAATGCCAGGTTTTTTTATAAGAAAAAATAAGTTCTATTTTTTAATCTTCTGACACAAAACATGAGGTGTGCTGTGTCTCCCTGTGCACTCACAGCAGATGGCCCAAAAGCAAAGAGCAGAAAAGGTGGTTCTTTTCCTGTCTGTCTGTACCTGAGCAGGAGAGGGGAGCAGATGTACAATGGGGAGATGTCATTGGCTTCAGTAGGCTTAGGATCAGCTCCTTATGCCTCCCATCAAACTCTAGTCCAAAGCCTTCAAGAAAACTGGAAAATTATGAGTGCTCTGAAGAGAAACCCCTGACTATGCTACAGCCTAAATCTGGGACATGTCTCCACTCAGTTTGATCACTCTTATGAGATGACAGTCATTGCTTTCTCCACAGGACACTATACTTCAAAGCAAAGTAATGTACTGCCTTCAGTTACACTAATGCAATCCCCTCTGATTTATTCCTTCTACCATTTCAGTCAATGTCCCAGCGAGTCGTCTACTTACCAGCTGCACATCTGCTTGACAGCTTTAGGGATCTTTCTCAAGCAATAAGTCCTGAATGTCTTTCCAGGGTCTTATGCTTCAGCTCTTTACTGTTTAGAGGATATTGCTCTATTTATCCTCAGCTTCATAGTCCTCCTAATGTTTATCTACCAGCACTGCCATCTTTCAAGCCACTGTACTAACAGATAAGGCCTTCAGCATCTGATTACTGGTCCAGTTATTATTTGCTGTTTGTCCTCTATATTTAGATGTATTTTACATGTTTGCTGGCTTCATTTCCATACGCTATTATCCTTGTCAGAGACAGAGAATAACAGTTGCAGTCATAACAATGATCCTGCAGCCAGCTCCACTAATATTTTGCTAGTTCTGCTCCCTGTTCATACTCCTTTAGTCATGATATTCAGAGTTAATAGCAGCTTTCAACTTAGAATGGAAGGGATGGATGAGCTACACTTTCACCTGTTGGGTTTTTTATTATTTGACTATGGAGATATTTATTTTCTTTTAAACTTAAACTTGATATTTCTTCTAATAATAAGATAATTACTATCTAATTGAAAGCAGACACAAGTTGAGGTTTTTTCCCCATTAGGTTTCACTTGCATGATTTGTCTAAGGTCATTTCTCCCCAGGAAAATGGTTGTAAAATAAACCCTGCAGTACTCAGACCCAGCTACATTCTGCTGCAGTCTTATCCTGCTTTTCTTACCAGCGTGCACTTCTTAGAACAAAAAGAAATTCCTAATTTTCCTTCAACACCCCTATCCCCTGCTTGACAGACATCCTTGGATCCCTTGCTCCCTTGGTGCACCAGTGTACTCACTTGCAGGTGAAGTGGGAACTTACAGGGCGCTTTTCTTGCAGCTCTTCGGTGTTCCCTGCCTAGCAAGGGGCTCTACAAAGGTGCAGAGGGAACCTGACTCTCCAAATCCTCAAGACTCGATCTAGTGTGGCATTGTCTGTTTTCAAGCTGGAACTGTCTTTCATTACACTAAAGGTCTCCCTTCCCATTAATCTTGTTGAGCAGCTCTCCTCTCCAAGCTCTGCTGCTCACAATTTGTGATTCCTTATTGTTGAGCATCCATCACACGTAAAATCAGTTCTAAGTACCCCATTACTCACATATTTAGAGATGTCAAAGCAAGGCCTCCATGTAGCTCCCAGAGCACTTTATAATTCCCTTCTGCTTTCCCATCAAAAAGGCAAAAAGGACATAAGCAGACAGCATCTTATGTGAACTTACCGGGGAGGTAGATTTCCTTATATAGAAAGTTATGTGGAGAAGCAAGGCAAAGAAGGCAACTACATAATACAGCTACAGTTAATGGTGCATGAACATCACAAAGTTCAGCTGAGCAAGGACTCAGTCCTGGGTCCTTCAGGTGACTTTTTCAGTGCCAATACAACAGGAGAACTTTCCTTGAAGACCCTGTATGGTGGCTAAGGTGAATTTCCTTCCTCATATTGTAATTTATGTTTAGACCACTGTGCACAGCATTTAAAGACCTAGAAACCAGAGTTTTCTTTAGCTCAGCCTGGTCTTCAGTTTGGTTTAGGAACCATCTCCATTCACTGTTACGATATGTACATACAACTATATCCTGATGAGATCAAGGAAACTGGGAAATTTCTGGGGAAAAAAATCACTAATATGGGGTGTCTAAAGAAGTTTTATATATTTAAGAGCTTCCATTATTAGGATAAGCCTTAGAGAAAGCTGTTGAGCTCGTGTCTAAAAACTTTGCATTCTCACACTCATTATTGAAAGGGAAAGTATGATCAATTGGTCTCCAGGGTCTACCCAGTAATAGATTCCGTTCCCCAGCATAGGATTGCTGCAGCTCATTCATGCACTCAGTCATTCATTCATTCATTCTGCAGTTGCGCAAACAGACTCTGTAAACAAAAACTCTTCACCAGCAAAAACTCCCACTGTGCCAGCAATATTAAGTGGCAAGAATATGAACACCCTGCAGAGAAGCAGAGGCAAACAGTTCATTGATGCTTCTCTTTCCTCTTACCAGTATAGTTGATCCTGCTTTACAACCAATGTAAAAAGATAGGTTACAGTGGTAATAAACCTCAATACATTAAGTCTCCATACAGACTGGTTGCTGAAGGCTTAATATCAGTCATAATTATTATCCATAAAATGTTATTGAATCAGATCTTAAAAGTTAATGCTGCTTTGTTTCAAGAGATAAAGGACAGTAGGCTGGTAAGGGAAAGAAGGAAACATTGAGCTTTTGATCAATCTTTGTGTGATTTAAAACCTTAATTGCAAAAGGGACTCAGCACTTCAAATATTATCCCAAATCCTACAAGCTGGCCTAAGCAGAGCCCAGTGGCAAGAGTGATTACCCAGAGGTTGTTTTATCTTTGAACTTGATACCAGCACCCAGATGGAGGATGTAACTCTTTTCTTGAACTCAGGCCTGGTGAATGCTGCCTTTTTAAGATAGATTGAAATGTGGAGTTAGTAGGTAAGGGCTTTCATAAAGCCACAGCATCCCACGTTCCGTTTGAGGCCTTGCTGCTCGCAGCATCACCTTCATTCAGAGGTGTTTGCCTTCACCGCCCTCGCATTAATACAAGATGCAAAGCAGGTTGGCATCAGGCCACCGGTCAATGGAGCACATGAACTGCCCTAACTTTTACAGCTAATAAAGATTGCTTTTCTTCCTGTCCACAAAAACAGAGGATCTGGATAGGCTGGATTGATGGGCCCAGACCAACTGTATGAGGGTCAGCAAGGTGAAGTGCCAGGTCACAACTCTTGGGTCACAACAGCCCCCTGCAGTGCTACATTACAGAAGTGTGGCTGCAAAGCTGCCCAGAGGAAAAGGACCTGTTCCATAGGTGGCCAAGAAGGCAAATGGCATCCTGGCCTGTATCAGCAAGAGTGTGGCCAGCAGGACTGCAGCAGAGATTGTCCCCCTAGGCACTGCTGAGGCCACACCTCGAGTGCTGTGTCCAGTTCTGGGCCCCTCACTACATGAAACACATTCAGGTGCTGGAGAGACTCCAGAGAAGGACAATGGAGCTGGGGAAGGGTCTGGAGCACAAGTCTGATGAGAAGCAGCTGAGGGAGCTGGAGGGGCTCAGCCTGGAGAACAGGAGGCTCAGGGATAACCTTACCACTCTCTACAACCACCTGAAAGGAGGGTATAGCCAGGTAAGGGTCAGTCTCTTCTCCAAGGTAACAACAGACAGATCAAGAGGATATGGCCTTAACTTGTGCCAGGGGAGGTTTAGATTGGATATTTGGAAAACTTTTTTCACTGCTAGGATTATCAAGCATTAGTACTGGCTGCCCAGGGAATGGTGGAATCACCATCCCTGAAAGTGTCCAAAAAATGTGTAGATGTGGCACTGAGGGACATGGTATAGTGGTGGACTTGGCAGTCCTGGGTTAACAGTTGGACTTGGTGATCTTAAGAGGTCTTTTCCAACTTACACAATTCTAAGACTTTATTCAGCTTTCAGCACTCGCAATATCACTAATGCAGCTCTGCCTTACCCTTTTTGCAGTACAATACTGCAACAATCTGAAGCCATTACTCATCTCTACAAAGAGCTGGGAAGAAGAAAGGTTCAACATAACAGCTGGGAAGGAGCAAAGTGGACCAGCATGTGTCCTCCCCTTCTAAAGCCACAGTGCTTCCCAGCCCGAAAGAGACCCTGGCTCCCAGGTAAAACAACCTCCTCCTCCCTTGGCTATTTAGCAAATACTAATCATGCTATGGACACCACAGTGTCCTGCAAAGTGAGGACAGATTTTTAAGGTTCACCACAGGCTGTAGATCCTTGAGAACAAAGAAGTGTGCTCTGACTTATGTGCCAGTTCTCAGCCAGCCCCAAGCAGATTCACTCCCTGCCTCTGTAATGCACCTGTTTTGCAAAGCAACCATTAAATTTGGAAGCTTTATGGAATGCAACATTTTTCACATCTAAAAAGTATGCCAAAGAAATCATGCAGAAGGGTAATAGGAAATACTTGCAGGAAGACCTATTCTAAATCGTCTACACATAGATAAGGCACCAAATTCCTTTCCTTAAAGATTTTATTAACCTTTTGCTGATGGAAGAAGATTACTGATTGAGAGCTAGATGAGGTCAGTGCAGCAATTATATTTTGAAACCTCTTCAAACAAGGCTCTTGTACAATGTAAGAAAAAAGTTGACAAAATGAATTGTTACTTAAAACGAGTCTTTTAGAAGAATAATTAACCTATAATAACTATTCTGGCCTCCTCTCCAGCCCTGAAAAGTAATCCTTTCTCATTAGTTTCAAGTTTAATTAGCATCAATAATGAAACAGCCCTTGGAAATAACCATTGCATCACAGTCTGTAATGCTGACATACACTGGCCTACAAAGGGTAAGACCACAGGGTGATGTCTGAAGATAGGGAGACACTCAACAGATCACAGATTATCCCAAAACTGAGAAGAAAACAGTATTGCAAAAGGTGTGGAATGTGACAAAACCACATTTATTTAAAGAGGAGTGTCACAAACACGGTGTGGAGCAGGGGAGACTCAGATAGTTTTGCCAATAACTGCTGCAGTGTTTTCAGCAAGCTAGTGAGCCTCTCAACTCCAATTTCTTGTTCTTTCTTGGCCTTTTGGCTGAAGCAAAGAGAGAGACTTCCCTGTATAGTATATTCTATATGAGAAAATTCTATTCAGCACTTGCAGTCTAACATAATCAAATAATGCTTTTTCCACCCCTGGCTTCTATGATCTCTCTATAAAATAGATATAATAATGCTTAGCATTGTCACTAGGGTGATAAGGCTTAAAGTAGTTTAGGAATCCAACACAAAAGAGGCTATAAAAAGCCCAGACACTCTGATGCATCTGAGATAACTTGTTACTCAATGGGCCAGTAGAAACAGCAGGCGAATGCCAATGTGCAAGTTGCAATTAGAGGTCTGCTGCAACTTGCAGAGCTCTGAAGAATCACCACAGATTTCTAGTAAGTGAACTCACAGATATTCAGCTGCATGTCACAAGCACTACAGAGACCGCATTCTGAAGAACCACACCGGCTTTCAAAACTGAGCTGGAAAGAAAACATAAAACATAAAATATATATCAATAACATAAAATTCTTAGAAGGAGTATGACATATGAAAGTCATCATTTCCAGTATGGAAATCCAGACTAGTATTTTCTCTTCCTAACAGACATCAAGAAATATATAGCATAAGAATCCACACATGGACATCACCCTCTATACTCCCACCCTCACATGGCAGGATCCTGCTTTTGCCCCCTGCACTCACCACCCAAATATTCTCTGCTCTTCGCCTTACAGCCTTTTCTCCCTTTGCCCAGCTTGTAACTTGAAGATAGAGTCAAGATTTTCTTTAGTCACAAGGCTTTGGAAGATATGAGACCGGCGAGAGTTGCTTGCCAGTAAGGAAATGGGGAGAAGCTTGCAGAAAGAGCCTCCACCTTTTTCTTCACAGCACATTACTGCAGGGAAATCCCATTCCAAAATGGATTCAGCATACACCCTTGTTTGAGCAGGAAAGGTAGTTCTTCTGCCTTGATGTAAACATTGGAATACCAGTGGAAACTCTTGAGATCTGCAAACTGAGCTGAAGAGTTGTAAAGGCGATGAGATAAGTTGCAAAGGGGATGCCCCATATTTCTAGAACCATCTAGTTGAAAGGTTTCAGCCTAGTATCTCCACTTTGCCACCTGTAATCCAGGAAGAATCAGCTAATCCACTAAAGTTTTAAACAATCTCAAATGCCCCATTCTGTGCAAATATCTGATATCTTAAGTAAGAAACCATAAAGGATAAACCTTCTCCCATTGCCTCCACAACATTCTCCCTTCCCAGCCAGGACAAACAGTGCTCAGTTTGCTCAGCAGTCCCCATTAGCCAGCAGCAGCCAACACCTGCAGCTCCTCACTGCAAATGGAGATGGCACCCAGCTGCAGCTGCCAAAAGTACATGGGCAGCTGGTCACAGCCTATCCCGTTCTCACTTTTTGTGAAGGTACAAATAATCTTGGTCAAAGACTCACAAAGTATTCAAATTTCAAATATAAATTTGAGTACTTGGCTTCAAGACAGGTGGTGTTTTAACAGTCAAAGGCAGGGCTCAACATTTTTCAGAATAAAAGAAACTGATTTTCTTGTAGCATCAACCAAAACTCTATCTTTGCTATCACTGACATGAAGGAAATAGCAGTCCTTTGACTATTAGCAGTGCAGAGATGGGAATAAATCTATATGGTATACTGGCTCTTTTAGCTTTTCCCTTAAAAAGCTGAAAGTTCAGACTGCACCCTACTGCCTTTATTCAGGTTCTTAGAAAGTAAAAGCATTATTAATCCACAAAAAAAACCCCCACCATCTACCAATAGAGTTCAAAAGCAGCCAAAACTACCCTTGCCTTGCAAAGGAAGTAACCACCACAAAGGGCAGTATTTTGTTTCACACAAGATGTCAATGGCAGAGCTGTGTACTGCACGATAATTAAGTTGGGAGTCAAACTAGAACTCAATTCTTGCGGCTGCCTACTGAAGTTCTTTGGCCGAGGAAATGCCTGTTGTTAGAAACTTGTCTGAAGTCAGTTTGAAGCCAGCCACCAGCTCTGTCTACTGGGTACACTTAGAACACTTCAACCACACCACAGATCCTACTTGACTAACGAGCAAAGGTGATTCTCCTTCACTACAATGACAGAGTTCACAGCTCCTGAAAGTAGATACCTAAGTCCTACCTATGCTGTCACAGGGAATTTCTGAGTAACCATGCTAAGCAGCATAGTGATAACCATGAAGCTACTGGGCCATCTCAGTCATAAATCAAAATACTCATGTAAATTAGACTTTATTCTCAAAATGTATTTCTTGCCTAAATATTTAAACACATAAATAACCTCCAGCCATTCCAGCTTGTCATTTTAAGCTTTCTGACATTTATTGTTCACAAGAAAAGAAAGGTCAGACTTATCAAATCTGCATTTATGCTTCCATGACATTTTTCTCCAACCAAATCTTTCTGAATTAAAGAAGCAAGACAAATGCGGCACATTTCATAAAGGACCTTTCTCAGCCCAGCACTGCAGTCGCAGCAACCATGTTGAGCTCAGAAGTAGCTTCTTCTACTAGAAGCAGTAGTAGAAGATGCTGTTGCTCAATGGATAAAAGAGATCTGGAAAGTAGGCAACCTGAATTGGTGTTTGCTATTAGGTAAATCACTTGTGCCAAAAACATAGAAATCCTAGCCTCAGTGCTCTAGTTCCGAGTAGCCCAAGAGGACACTTTGGTGTGAGAATTAGACAGGAAATGTCCGTCCAGGCACAGCATGGAATTTGATGCCATTTGAGAAGCAACTTGGATTCTCAAAACATCATCAGTCCAAGGGAGTTAGCACTTAGGTATCCAAAAGGTGGGATCTTCTTTATTAAGACAAGGCTCACTTAGTTGGGAACTTTGTAAGTGCTAAATCCTGCCAGTCTCCCTTCAACTCTTCTACTTCTTTTGGCTAATTCACAAACATACATTTTATTTCCTATCATGTAATGTTTGGGTGAGATGTGCAGTGAACCAAATGACCAAATTACCTCAAGATCTAATTCACTCAGACACTGCAAAACCGCCTTTGATTTTGAAGAATGCCTCTCCTTTTGTATAATAAAGCACTTAAGTTTCCCTGTGCACTACTTTACTGTAGGTATTTATTCTGTGTTTTTAAGGATGTGAAAATAAAACCACAGCAAGTTTAGAGAAAACATATTTTTTCAATGTGCCATAAATGTTCATTCAAACATAATAAATTGTTACTTGTGCCCATTTTGGTGTTTGTTTATGGCTATTTTACTGAACATGTTTATGAATAAGAACATTCATAAGAACAATGAGCCTAAAAGTAAACAAAATTTGCAGAAAACAGACCTAGAAATCATAAACACATAGTGCATAATCCTGGTTCCCAATGAGGATCAGCAACACCACATAATTCTGGGAAAACAAAACCATGTGATCATGGTTTCCATGAACCACTCAAAATCTGAGCATAATTTCAAACATTATCTGTCAAATAATCGGCAACAAATTTGCAAATCTCGGTGGCTTTACTGTGAAAGTCTCATGGCTTTGCAAGCCAAATATTTGTCATCAACATGCAAAGAGTGGACAAGGCATCAGGAGTCTGAGGAGTCATAAGCTATGAGTTTTCTCAAGTTTTCTATGTGCTGATGGAGTAGGAAAGGGACTGGAACAGGAACAGGCAGGACAGCAATAGGATCAAGGATCATACTGCCCACAAAGCCAGGCAAACCCCATCACGAGACAGTTGGCTTCCTCTTCAAGAAGTACTTCCAGTTCAAGAAGAGGCATTGTGAACTGACTAAATTCACACTTTTGGACAGCATCAATGAGGTCTAGAGGTCTAGAGGGAAGTGCTACATCGCTAATAGGGCAGGAAAGTCTGAGAAAGATGCTTCTAAGCACACATGTGATTCACTGATTTAGCAACTGGTAATCCACACGCAGCCCACTGGTACCATTGACAACCCAAGGGTAGAACAGGAAAGCCTTGATTTGCACTAGTTTGTGTCTAGGGTAAACTCAAGTGCAACTCACGCTATCCTTAAGCTTCGGACTGGCAAAGCTGGCCTGATAGATAAGGCAAAGCACAAAACCCCAGCAAAGAGCAAAGCCGCGTGCACTACAGCAAAAACTTTCCAGAAGGCTGATGGCAGTGCCTCAGTCTTATCCAGCAAGTTGTCTCATGTTGATAATCTCTGAATTTCTGCAAGCTGCTAGGTTTTTTCTCTCTCTCTAGGGAAACCTCACTTTCCCAGCAGCAGATTTATAAACAATCTCTGTATTCTCAAAATAACACCTGTTGTTTTCTACCCTGCTCCACAATATGGAGATATGGGTCTCTCTATCTCTCCTTCAACCAATGATATAGAGAGTTGTTATCACTGAGGTCTAGGCATTTTTTGTAGGAAGCATTGCACTAGGCTGCATTGTACTAGGCATTTTAAGCCTAGTCATGAACATGGAGTCAATCATAATAAAACTATCCTAAGCCTTCTGATACTGGAGTCAAAGTCCTTAAGCCCGAGGAACAACCACAACAACTGGTGACCCTCGACGTAGGACAACAACCACAACCAAATTCTGCCACTGCTTTATCAGAAGAGCAAGATCAGATCTCAGGTGTGGCACACAGTTGAGGGTGAGAGAAAACCAGAGAGCAACTGCAAAGTGACCGATATATTTTACCAGTTTTCTGCTCCAATGCTATCTTTTGAAAGCAGCAAAACAAAACCAAAATATAATGAAAAATATAACTAAGAGACCTTGATTAAATGCTGGTACCTCTAAAGTACACAGAAATAATTCTGTGGACTTCGCCACAGTCAGATTTCAGCTTGGAGCTCTGATTTTCATTTACAAAATGCCCACTTTCAAAACCACATTTTTATCTAGTCTAAAGTTCTTTCTAATCTTTAGGCAAAGGGTTCCTCCTGCAAATGAGTTTAGGTGTATAGTAGCAGTCCCCTAAAGATGTAAAGCCTAATTGCCTCAGCATTATAATAGCATTGGTATGTAGTGAATGCAGACAGTTTCAGGGAGAATACATGTGGCAAGTTAATAAAATTTTGAATGAAGGCCACAGTGCAGGAGTAATATTTCGCCTAGCCAGAGGATGAAAAGTTATGCATTGCTATTTAAAAAATATAATTGGAATGTTAAATCTATTTCATGAATGAAAGTACATTGACCTTTAGAGGGAAGAATGACTCATTTTCAACCCTGTATGCCCCGTCTGAACACACGCTTCCCACCTTTGCATATGTAAGTAGCAATTAGTTTTCATGGGAAGTTATTTTATGGCCATTCCAGCTTATTAAATTTCCTAGGTAAACTCACAAGAAACCGATTTAGCAACATTTGTGGCTCAGGTGTCCTACAGTGAGAGAACTGGTTGCCTGTGAGGTTAACATGAAAAAAAATCCAAATAGCAGTGCAGGGTTAGGGTGGAAAGGCTCTTGGATTACTTCCCCCAAGAAAGCTCAAAAACCTGTCCAGAGTACACTGCTACAGAGACCCACTGTGGTCCAACACTATACAGCTAATCCTGTAAGACCTGAACTAAAGCCAGCCTGAAAATCTCCTGACCGTAATGTTCACACTGGCTGTTCAGTTCCCCATGGCGATGTACTGGTTTTCATTAAATTCTTTTGGGAGAAGTTTCCTTGCAGGCACAGCAGAGTTTCTAGTCAAAATCATAGACAATGAGAGCAAAGTCAACAGCAATCTGGTAGTTGAGAGGTTCACCTCAAATACAGATCTACAGCGCTGCACTCCTGCCCAAGCTTCTTTCTTTCATCCTCTGCATATCTTGTTGTGTGTCTTTCATACAGAAAAGATTCAAATTAACTTGATTTTTTTGTGTCCCAGAAAAGCACTGGAGAAGGCTAAGAAGACAGTACTAATTTTGAAAGCATTTCCAAGAGAGGAAAACTCCCTTGTACCCAATTTTGAAAAGGCCAGGCTAACACAGAAATAGTAGATGGCCTGAGGACCACAGTTTCCTCAACATGGAAGCTTCTTGCAGGATACTCTGTTCCCACAAGGAGTGTGAGAGAAATCTGGCATCAAAAATATTTGCAGGAGAGCCCTGTAGAAATTCCTGTGAACTTTATGCCTTGTCTACTGAACAGCTGCCCATAAGTACATCCTTTCCTAATTGTTCAGTAACAGACTGAGACAAAGTGCTTTACGCTTTGTACAAACATGCTGTTAAAAAAGGAAAAGGTTCACTCCAGTTAAATTTATCTTTGAGCCAGCAAATGAAAGTTTAAGAGAATAAAGCATTATTTACAGGACTCTGTTGTGACCTCTAAGGCCAGTGGAAATTCATCCCCTTGTCATTTTTTCTCATCCTAAAATATAACTCACTCTCCATTCACATGGAGGATAATGCAGTGAAAATAATTTAGCAAGGTAATTATACATTTTTCTGGGAAGTACTGCAACCTTGGACATCTCCAGCAGACAAGAGGAAAAACAAAAGCCCAGTATGCCAACATAAGTGAAGCAGCTTTCCATTGCTGATGGGAGGATTGTGTTGTTCAAAATCTATTTCCAATTAGCTTAAGCAATGAAGGAAAGGCTCAGTTGCCTTAGGAAGGGCTTTAGTTAAGCCCCGTGCACATTAGCTGCAATGGTGTCAATAACTGCTGGAATGTGACAGGCTGGTGGATGCTGTTCCTGCTGTTATCACTGTGTCAGCACATCCTGCTGTCGGCAGGGCTACACAGCACAAGTTTAAGGCTGGCAGTGACACATGGTGTTCACATAGGCAGCACCTTAACAAAGCAGGAGGAATGGATTTCCTAATGTTGTTAAAGAAACCCACATTACAAAAGCAGGGCAAAGCCACAAATAGTGTAACTATGCTAAGGTGTCACTGCTGAAAAAACAGAGGTTCAATTCAGAAAGAGACCAGGATTTTTACCAGGAGAGACCAGGAGATTATGAATAGCTGTAAGTAGTTACCACTTCCATATAGGTAAAGGAGGTCCATATTCCTTCCCCCTGCTCTTCCTTTTCCTGCATCCTCTGTGACTGACTTTGCATGACTCTGTTGCAGTAAGAATAGCAGAGCTTTCTCTCCAACGTGATTTTACAGGGGCGTAGCTTCCTACTGATCTGGAAAAACATGCATTTCTCCTCAACAGTGAGACAACAGACAAAATAAAGCCTGTGAGTTTTACTAGCTTTGGTTAAAGCTCCATCTGCATTGTATTCACATCAGAGAACCTGTTAGTTCTCAGAAGACAAATGTGTGTCCTCAAGCTCCTTTATTGCTGTAAGTACCTGAGTAAAGATGGCATTCAAAGCTAAGGCTTCACTGCCCGAGGAGATCTGTAAATCGAAACAAGTGCTAATCACAACAAATTCCCAGAACAGAAAGAAAAGGAGACAGTAGGGTTTGGCGTCTTTAATTTTTAATTATTCTTTATGGCAAGGTAGCAAGGCAAGACCTGCTGGAAGGTGGGTGGTGTCGACCTCATCTAGCCACCTTGTGGTGGACAGCACCTCTGTGTTATCCCTGCCAGATCCAACACAGGAAGAGCTAACCTGGGTACCTCGCTTTAGCCACAGCTGCAGGACTGACACACAGCCTACCCTGACAGTCGGCTTTGGTTTTCATTTCAGGCAGCAAGGAAGGAGACGGTTTCCATTTGTAGTTCTTCAGAAGGCTATCCCATCTTTTCAGATGAGCATCAAAAATCAGTTGTTCCAACTTTGTATTCAAAGCCCAGCAGTGACTTCTCTCTCCTCTTGTGAGTTTACTTAAGTGTATTCTGTGATCCATTAAGTAGGTGGCTACTCAGGGACACATCATTGACTTCTACAAAGCTTCATAAAAGGTACCTGACTTAACTCACTGTGACAAATTACTTGGACCTGCAGTCCTCTAGGTATTATATTCTTCTAGTAGGAAAGGCTGAATCACAGCTTCTGTTAAAGATACAATGCACACACAGAATGGAAATTTCTCTTGATCACTGGCCCAAAACAGAGTCCTGATTTGAGATAAAGGAGCTGCCCCAAACCGTGACTGCCAATCACCGCCCACCAGAACCAAAATTCTAAGCCGTGTTCTCTCTTCACACAAGTACCAGTGCTGCATGAGCATCCTCAGATGTACAACTTCTTGTACTGTAGCTGATAGAATGCAGTTCACTAAGGATCCTTTGGGGTTTTAAAAGGTCAATCAGCCCTTATAGTTTATCCTTAAAGAAGAGTAATAATATTGATATCAATAGCCAGTAATAAAGATAGTAGCATTAATGTACAAAATCTGGACCCAGACCCAGCTTTGGAGATGTTTGTGCTGTTCCCTGGTCTGCTTGCACATAACCTTGAAAACACTAGCAGCACTTTGAGGAAGCATACCTTTTTAGGATGGTATTTTTCAAGTTTCAAAGAACCTGATCCTGCTGTCCTTCGACTAATGACACTTAACCTTCTAGGTCTTGCTTGTGGCTTTCTAGCACATAGGAACTATTGGCGTTTCGTAAAAATCCCTCATCACTTTCAAAATAGTCCTCCTGGCCCCACCAAAGCCCTTCGATACATTTCGCACCGGTAAAGCGCAGCCCTTAGGGACAAGCCGTGCGGGGAAGGCGCGACTGCTCGGTGGAGCTGCTCTTCCCGCATCCGCGGGGCTGACAGTGGCCGGGACTGTGCGGGGCGCTGGACGCGCGTCCCGGCGGGGGGGGGGGAC
>VXAX01002993.1:812516-903585 GCA_013399835.1 Leptocoma aspasia | reverse complement strand
CGCCGACCGCCCTCGCTCGCGGCCCGGGAGGGTGCCGCGGCGCTCGGGCATCAGCCGCACCCGCAGCCGCCCGTCGCCGGCGCGGAGCCACCAGGCGAAGAGCTCGGTGAGGTTGAACTCCAGGTGCGCCCCGCCGGAGCCCGGCGGCGGCTCGCCGGCGCAGCCGTCCCGCACGGTGCCCTCGCCCACCTCCAGCACCAGCTGCTTGNGGCGGAGCGTTCATTGAGGAAAAAAAATGGGCCGGCGGGCGCGGGAGCCCGGCCGGGGGTGCGCGGTCCCCCGGGACGGGGCTGGGACACCCGCGGGCCCCGGGAACGGGGGCGGGCAGCGGCCGCTTGCTGCCCGCAGGGGGAGACCCGGCGCTCCGGCAAGAGCACGGCTGGAGCCGCACCTCAGCGTGGCCCGGAGGGGCTGGGGGCGGGCACCGGGCGCCGAGCCCAGCCGCCACCCCCGTGTGGTGGGGGGCTCTGGGGTCCTGTTCCCCGCCTCTTCTCTCTGTGCAGGCAATGATGGACATACCTGTCCGCTTTTCTTCCTTGCTTTCCTTTTGTTCCCTTCCCCTCTCTTTCTTTCCCTTCCCTTCTCTTTCTTTCCCTTTCCTTCCTTCTGTCCTCTCTCCCCATCCTTCCTTTTCCTCTCTTCCTTTCCTTTCTTCCCTTCCTTTCCTTCCTGGCTTCCTTCCTTACCTCCTTAAGAGCTGGCGTCCATAAAAGAACCCTGCATGTCTTTCCCATGTAGAGAAAGGAAAAAAAAAAAAGAGAAGCGAGAAGTAGGGGGGGAGAAATCTTAGAGTATAAGTCATTCTAAAAAACGGATCAAAATTCTTCCATTTCTGCATGAAAACAACAGCCTTAAGAAAGGTTCATGCAACAATTTCTCCTTTTTTACCCTTCATAAATACAATTTAATTACTGTAATTACATTAGTGCTGTGCCTTAGGATAGCTAATCATAACTCATTCATATTTCTGGAAGTTGCCTATATGAATTAATGACTTATTATTATCTCTTTAGTTTGATACTTAATGCATGTATATTTTTATAATCCAGGTACTTTAACTGTATAATCATTAGAGTGCAATTATTCTGTCGTGCAGTTATTCTTGTGCTTATATCAAATTAATGTTAATATACAGATATTGTGGAGCAGAACCACAGTGTAATGCCTCCATAATTGTAATGCCACAGAGTGTAATTGCAGGCGCAATGCTAGAAAAGGGAACCGTGATCTTTTCTCTACAGAAGCGTTGAGGAAGGAACTTCAGGGCAATTGCTGAAGGATTAGTTAGATAATAGAGTTAATACAAAAAAAGCCACTTCTGTGCTGTGTTTAGCCTCATACAGGTGAGCTGATTCACAGCCCATCCAAGAGGCTGGAATTTTTCTGGCTGCAAATGCTTTGGACATACTCTTGCTTTCCCCCAGCTCTTCTTATCTGAGATTCCGTTAGATCAACTTGCTTAACATGTGAAGCCTAATCCCTCGCTTTTCAGTTTTAATGCCTTTGGGTCTCAGTCTCGTCATGACCCGCCAGTAGGGTGCCATCCCTGGCTCTGGGACAGGGCAGAGATGCCCTGGCATAAGTCCCCGCCCCTTAGTGCTGGATGCACCAGTGTCCGTCCCAACACTGACACCAGGCTGTGCCCAGGGGCACGTCAGGGAGGCCACCTGCAGCTCACTGCTTGCCTCTCCTCTCTGCAGCCCAGCACGTCCCTGCACCCACAGCTCTGCTTGGCCCTGGGCCAGCTGTGGGTGCTGAGCAGCAGGAAGGAGGCAGTGGCAGAGAAAGAAGAGGAAGAGGAGGAGCAGGAGAAAGGCAGTGATGAGGATGGGACCTCCATCATCCTCATCTGGCCCACCAGCTCCTGCAGTGCCACTTCTGGGTTAGTTGTGATGCCCCTCTGCCATGGTAGGGCAGGAGAAGTTCTCAGCCATGCACACACCACTCTGGGAATGATCTCTGCCTCCCCTGGCACGGAGTTGATGGGGGCATTTTCATGTCCTGCCTCTCCTGGTCACCTTTTGGTCCCCAGCCGGGAAGGGTAAAAGCTGCTGTTCTGGCAGCTCAGAGGGAGCCATGGCTCGGGCAGCACCTCTGTCCTGCCTCCACCATGGGCCTTTGTCTTGCCCCTGTGTCCTTTCCCACTGGACAGGGCTGTGCAGGCACATCTGCCTTGGGCTGGGGGAGCAGCAGGGCCTGGCACTGGTTCTCCTCTCTTTCTGCAGCTCCCGGGCACTGAAGGAGCTGTGGGTGGGAACATTCCCAGTAAGCTGGGAATTGCTCTGGGAGCAGCCAGACAGGGGAGCACAGCTCCCCAGCTGGGCAGAGGTGCCCCTGTATTTGAGGGCAGTGTTGGGCAGAGCTAGGTAGCTAAGAGAGGATAGGCAGCTGGGGGCTTATGCAGCTCTCTCCCTGTCCCTTCCCACTGCACAGGACAAAGGGAGCCCAAGTGACCTATCTGCCAAGCATCTAACCCCTGGAGAAGGAGATGAGCTGCTGCCATGCAGTGTCTCTGCTCTGGGCTGTGTCCCTGAGCTCTGCTCCTCCAGCTGAGCAGCAGAGTCATCACTGCTCCCTTTCTTCCATTCCTTGTCTTTTACCCAGTGGAAGATGCTTAGTGCCAGGAGTCTGGAGAGGCTGTTTGAGGACCTGGCAAAGCTGAGAATGGCTGCCCTGTGGCTGGGCTGGGGTGCCAGGGATGTGTTGCTAGTGGTGTGAACTGGTATGGGAGGGAGGAAGGGTCTGTGGTACCTTTTAGCAAGCACAGGGATTGGAGAGCCACCACGAACACCGGCGTGTCCTTGCCACTGGCACTGGGAGAAACGTTGTGCAGGGCACAGAGCCCAGGAGGGCAGAGGGTCCTTGCTCTGCCACGCTCAGGCTTCTGGGGCTGGGTGGCATCTCCCCAGTGCCCTTTCTGTTGCAGGGCTGCTCTGTGAGCAGAGCTTGGTTCTTGCAGGCTGATCCCAAGCAAGGGCTTCCAATGGCCCTGTCTGGCAATGGAGGACAACTTTGCTGCTCACCACGTGAGTTTTGGAAGGAAAGGCGAGCTTGTGCTCTGGCTGAGCTGTGCTCACTTGTCCTGTGAGTGTTGCCATACAGGTGTGGGACCCCAAGGGAGGACATCACCTGGACGAGCAAGGACACCTGTTGTGTGGTAGTCACTGGGTACAGTTCTGGCGGGACAGAGAGCCTCCGCTGCTGCCCAGCGCTTGGAGGAGGGCAGGGCAAGGGCTGAGACAACCTGTCTCAGTGACACACCAGCTTCCAGGAGTCTCTGAGCCAAAGCCACAGCTCCAGCTGCCAGCTCCCTGCCTGTTCTGTCACATCGCTCAGCACAGCAATGTCCACTGACGGGCTTTTGGGATCTGTGGAGGTCTTTGGTCCAACTCCCCTCCTTGAGCAGGGTCACCCAGAACAAGCTGTCCAGGACAGTTCATCCACTGGTAGCTACAGGAGTCCAAAAAGGGATTTCTTTCAAAACAAGATGTTTATTTTCCTCCATCCTTCATATTTACCAGTGAGCTGAAGTTGAGTTGTTGCTTTAGTGTCACATCAATGTAGTAACAGCTGGAGTGTAAAAGAGCCAAAGGAGACTTTTGCAAAGGTCTATGAGTTCTGCATTTTTTGTAAAAAGGGCAGGTTTTTAACTATCACTTTTCATTTAGTCATGGCATTGCTCAGAATCAGCAATTAAAGCACTCACTCAAAATTGAAAGCTGTTCTTTCTCTTGGACCTACGTTAATTCCAGCATCTTGGGGACTGAAAGCTGGCACACTAGGCCTGCCAGAGACATTCCCATGGCTTGGTTGGTATGCACCAAGGAGAATCTGTCTTCAGCCACCATGGTCATGTCCAGGAAAGAGCTTGTGTTCCTGACCCGGCCCGTGAAGGGAGAAAAGAGCAGCAATGCAGACACAGCATTCACCCCCAGCCCAAGCCAGCAGCTGCTCAAACCAGCCCACTGTGACTGTCTGTGCTGCTGGGCCTGTGGGGGTTGTCAGGGCACACAGGATTTAACCTGAATTACCTCAATGAAACACAGCTGTCAGGAGCCTCAGTGCACAGGGACCCAGGAGCTGGTCCTGGAAATCACTCACCCAGGATGTGGAAAGCTTCAGCAACTGTGCCTATCCTGGAATAGACCGTGCCATGTGCATCCATTTCTCTTAAAAACTGTTCTCCTAGAAAAAGAAGGTTTCTCCTGAAAAAGACTTTTTCTGGGAAAGAGGCACCAGGGAGGGTTTGAGAGGGAGGAGAATGTCACATAGCACAGGGAACCAGATGTACAAGTTTTTTTCTTGTTTGTTTTGGTGGTGGTGTTGTTTAATTAAAGAAGAGGGTGCAGGGAGGGCCACGATGTTTGTTATAAATTCTCACCAGGCTGAACAAAGACACCAGGCCATGGGTCAGGGAACTATTGTTCTTTACTGTGTAGTCATTCAACTCCAGCAGCCAGCCCACTGTTGAGACTCAAGAGGTGTTGACTAACAAGCCCTTCAATTTGTACGATAGACTTCCACATGTGGTGGCTAACAAGCCTTTAATTTTGTACTGTACACTTCCATAAACTTTCTAGTCCTCAAAAGAAACTTCTCAAAGGTGCTGGCTCACAAGCCACAACACACTTCCACAAGTTCCCCACTCCCACAACAAACAGTATGGAATAGAAAATGACAGCTGTGCTTTGCCCAAGCAAAGGGAGAACAGAAGTAAAGGTGGAGAAGAGAGAACAGCGAATATCATCAGTTCTTGTAGATGGTCCAAAGCTGGGGCAAACAGTGAGAGTAAAAGAGAAAGAGAGGGGAAAAAAGAGCGTGAGGGGCTCTGACCCACTTCCTTTTATGTTAACCCAGTTCAGGCCTCTTAACAAACCAGATTTTTCTCACTCTTTTGTTCACACCTGCACAGCCAGCCCTTGGAACCCTCCTCCAGGGAGTGAGTCCAGGGTGAGACCTGAGCACAAGTCTCCAGGCAGAGCAGTAAGTTGGCTCAGTTCAGCACTGCCTCACCTTCACAGGACCCTCTCTTCCAATGGCAGCTTTCCTGCCACAGCAGTCAGAATGTTGTGTTATGCCTGGTGCTTCACTAGTCCACAAATGCAAACAAACTGAAGTGCATACAAGTGCTGCACCATACAATCCAGTGCAGAAGGATTTCAAATCGATCCGTATGCTTCTATTCCTTTGAGCTCAAATTACTTACTTGAAATAAATGCTAAGTGGACTGAATTAATCCTGTGCTCCTGTCTTTTCATTCCAGCTCTTCTTCTACTCTAGTGGATAGCCTTATAAACATGCACAAACATGCAAATGTGCAAAACGTCCCTGGACTGGAACTACATCCTCAAATCTGCCCTCCTCACCATGTTCTTTTGGGCTCTCATACTCCGCCACAGTTTCATGTGCTGCTGAAAATGTCTGTTATTGCAGATTATTGTATGCTGGCCACAGGAAATGTTCTAAAAATCTCAACAATCAGTTTCTTGTGGGCTTTTTTCCTGCTTGCACAGATCAATCAGTTTTCCATCAAATGAAGCTGCTGCTGTGGGACTTCTACCGGTTTCAGTTCTCAGTATTTTCCTTTGGGATTCAATCAATTTGAGCCTAATGCTTAGGCTCATTTCAGTGATTAGTAGGTCTCCTATTGAGTGTAGCTGGGTAGACCCTGGGCACAGTTCAGATTTTCAACTAATGTACAGAATAATTTGTTACAGATAATGTTGCAGAACAATTTAATTGATTCCTTTATGCTCACCATCTTGCTGAGATAGACCATGTCTTCTCAAATTTACTCTTTATTTTGGAAATTATATGGGTACGTCATTGACCTCTATCTTAACTAGGAAGTTAAAGCTGGCCCCAGTAATAAGTCAGGCTGGCATGAGTGGAGCCTTTGCTCTCCTCTCTGATCTTTTCTGAGAATTAGATAAAAAATGTATTGTGGCATACTGCAGCCTTCTTCTACACTCCCCTTCCATATTTCTGGGTGATATTTCCTGGAGTGGAATCAGCTACTCTAATCTTTTCAGGCTCTTCCTTTTCTAGTATATTTGCCCCCAAAAACAGCTGTTGATCAGGAGAAGGTATTATGGTGTGCCTGACTTCAGCACAAGGGAATTTGTTTTTGGTCAGTGTCACCGGTGCAGGCACTGTACAGACCCAACTGGCTCTGCCAGCTGTAAAGGAGACATTCCCCGGGAACAATATGGAAAAAGCCCTGAGGAGCCTGGAGACAAGACAGTGGGAGGGTGATCTTTGCCTGCATTTGGGTGGTGATGCAGCCTTGCATGCCTAAGGTACACATGGCACTCAGTGAAATAATTTGCATGTGCTTGATGAACAAAAATAAAATAAGTAGGGTTCTGAGACAAGTGGCACCTAACAAACTGTTATTTACCTCTCCCAAGGAAATTAGGTAGTGCATCAAAGCATGTAGATGTGTATTTTTCCCACTGTATTGCTTTGTTTCATTCCCACAAACCACAAGAAAGTTAGAGCTGAAAACTGAAATGAAGAGGTGTCTTTATTAATAGTCTTTTAATGGCACAGGAACAGCTGTTAATACTTTGAAAGAGAAAAAGTGAAAATGTGAAAATGGACCCATTAATGCATGAAGAGAGGCAAAGAAATCAATGAGGGATCTCCAGTGGTTGAGTTGCTGGCCTGCTTTTTCATCTCCTTTTTTTAATTGGTCTTTAACAGGGAGAGTGGTACGGACAATTGGAAAGGAATAGAAGCCTGGCCAATACAGCTGCTAATGAAGGCCAGGTAAGGAAATACTTTGTTCAACTCTGTGATAGGTTGGAATCAGCAGATCTGGACAATATGCTTCCCAGGTTTTTAATTTAGCTAATGAATTGACTCTGTCGCTGGCAATTAATTTTGAAAAGTGGAGGAAAACCAAGGTAGTCTCAAAGGATGCGGGGGGAGGATTAAATACAGTGCTAACCTTTACTGTGGAGGGGAAAAGTCACATTGGTAGGTCTGCATTTCAGCATCAGCAAAAAAGTGAAAGAGAACAAGTCAGACAGGGGACTTCCGTGGAAGCACAGTGAGGTGTGAGAGGGGAGGGTGTGACACCCATGGAAGGCACATTCTGCTGATAAAAGACTCATAAACCTCAAGCATTAAGATATTCATGCCAGGAAAAATGTATTATCTGTTTGGGATCTAATTTCTACTGTTTAGATGTTGGAAAAGACTCAGTAAATTTCACACATCCACATTCTAGCAAACCTTTGCCAGAACTTCCTGGGAAATATTACTGGGGTAATAGACCTGAGCAATACCATGCAGCCTCAAAATCAGTCAGAAGACTCTTGGAAATGGAGTAGTGTGTGTGAAAGATGGGTTTATAATAGACTGAGCAAGCATCAGAAATTGCTTTGCTCTAGCATTTCTGCTCATACTTAGCTGAGAATATAAACAGTCAGCTCCTTAGGCAACACTGCTTTGGGAAGGCGTCAACACAGCCAAATGTGGAGATCTTGGTTAGGACTGGCATATTAGAGTGTCACCAAAGCAAAAGGATAAAAATACTGTTGAGGAACAAAGCCAAGCTATCTACAAGGAGATGATGTGTAGGAGCAATGTTTTTCTGCTAGATTTTGGAAAGAAATAGTGACCACTGAGGATTAGCACTCCTATTGGTGTGTAGAGGGACATGCCATTTATGTTTTCCCTCCTTCACTGCATTCCCACTATAAGTCATCTGTTATGTGTACTCTAGGTGTGATGTTAGATCCAAGGTGCAGTGGCAAGGCCTCAAGGCAAAGTGTCTGTACACAATTATTTCAAAGAGACAGTTGGGGATTGGGACTATTTCTAAATAAAATTTTCAGTGTCTAGACATGTCAGCTGGGAAGGAAGAATACAGAGGGAGCTGGTGATGCACATTTTGTTTGTGACTGTGTAGGAAGAGAGCAAACTTTAAGGAGAAGTTTCTCCATGTAGTGCAGTCTTCCTTCCTAAGCCTGCTGAGCTCAGCTGCCTGACAGACACCTTAGGCCACCAGGATCCAGCTGCCAGCCCAGCCTCTGCTTTGGTAGATCTTCCCTCACTAGGCTTAGTGCTGATCAATTAGCATCTAATGCATGAAAGGCATGGGCTGAATTCCTTATTCACTGCCTTGCTGCTCACAGTCCAGAGCTTGTAACTGAGGAGCCAGACCTGAAAGCCTGTAAATATCCACTGTACTGACTTCAATGTAGCTACTTTGGATTTACACTAATGAGGCAGAAAGTAGATTGTGGCTCTTGCTCATCACTTTGTAATCAGTCTGGCTCCCTGAGACAAAGGCAGTGAATCAACAATGCTCATTATTTCATTTACTGCTTTGCTTAAGCCACCTGCCCTTTCTTTAGCTATTGAGTGTTTCTAAAGTAGCCTTCCATTTGCTAAGATAAAGCATAATAGCCTCTTTTATTACCTTGGATTTTTGTCTTCCTCATCATGTCAATTAGTGTTTGCATTTTAACAGAGATCCTGCCTGAAAGCATTCTATCCTCTAATGTCACAATTAGTGTTTCTTTCTGTTGAACCAATTATAGGTGATAATGTTACTATTTGACAGTGTTTGTGTTCTAATTAAGTGCCTGATTGCAAATTTGGTCCTCAATTCCAGCCAAGCTGCTTCTTTTTGATAGGTTATTCCCTAGCCACAGCTATCTACAGATCCCTGGAATTATGCATGGAAAATAAAAATAGATGAGTCACCACTTGTATGAAATATTTTCTCACTTTCATCCAGATTAATCTTTCCTCTTTTGTTATTGAGCACCCTGAGCATTTTTTCTTGTTTGGTGAGAATCTTTATCAAGGACAGAGCACGCCACAGATAAAAGCAGAATGGAGCTTCTGAATGACAAGTTTAATACATCACTTAAAGCCTCTGCTTTCAAGTGTCAGCCATGAACCACTGATTGTTAATATCATCCAGCACCAGGGTGCATCAGTACAACTGTTTTGCCCATTAAGAAAAACAAACAAATCAACGCTGAGTGTCAGGTTATAAAATGGAAAACCCCATCCTATAATACAGGTTTGGGGACAAAAAATGGAGTAAGATGAATTACTGTGTTTATAATGGGGAAAATGCCTTTCTCGTTAAAATATATCTGTATCTTATTTCTTCTTATATTTAGCGCTACACAGAGCAGCATGGGGACATTTGAGAGCATTCTGTAATTCTGCTTCCCCCACCTTGCATAAATGAAGGGATCTACTCCTAAATCTGCACCACTTTGCAAGCCTTTGGATACTGGTGTGCACAAGAGAGTTTACAAAGTTCATGTGTAAGAACAGAGCACGCTGGAAGCTGGCAAACAGCACAGTTGTGCAGAGTTTGTGATTTTCATACCTTGTAGGATCCAACACATCACCAACAGAGTGTGATTTTTTCCCCTGATCATCTGAATGAGCAATACACAGGCACAAATACAATCTTGCCTTGCTTCAGTGCCCTCAAGTGAATTGTGCTCACAAGAGGGAAAAGGCCAATTTTATGGCATTTGAAGTGATGGTTGAAATTTTAAAAGCAGTCAAGCTAGCTAAAACATTCCTGTTTCACAGATACCGAAGCACCTTGCAGTGGAATTCTATATCCGGGAAGGAGTTTCTCCAAGAGGACTCAGCTGACCACATTAATTCAAAGGAGCTATATTGTGAAATGGAAAATGTTCCACCATCCTGTAATGTCCCAGTGTGGAGCCTGGTCCTGTACTGACTGACACAAACTGCAGTTCACGGAAACAGAGCCTCGCTGGAAAGCTCTTGGTGGGGCTTTGCTTTTGCACTGCCAAAAGCTCTTGCTGCCCAGGTACTCATGAGGCAGCTCCCAGCTGGGTCTTGGCTTCTCCCAAAGACATTTATCTGAACAGACTGCAGAACCAATGAAGTTTTGGACACAGGATCCCTGTCTATGGACCTGCAGAGGAAGAGTGACCTGTAGCTCAGATCTGGTACTAAATCGCTTTATAGCTTAGGGGATTTTCCCTGTAGGTGCTCTGGATTTATAATACATTTCTTTAGGGTTTTAGTTGAACATATGGCTAAAACAGACATGCTTATGGAAAGATTTAGAAGCACTATCTCCTTTTACTTTCAGCAAAAGGAAATAATAAAATACATGTGCACATGTCTCTGTCTCCCTTCCCTTACTGCTCTCATAGGTTCTCAGGTGTTTAATATGCTCAGGAGTCCTCTTGAGGTCATGGTTTTTCCTCTGAAACAAAGAACCTGCCTCCCTTGTGTAGCTATATCCTTTCTCCCTTAGCTAGTCCCCCTCTCAAGAAGGACATGCTGCCTTCCTCCTTCCTGTCCAGATTTCATATGCCTGAAATTCTTCTGCATTTTGTACACGTCATTGTGCTGTGTGGCTTTTGAGGCTTCTACTGACTTTGAACCACCTGTCTGGGGCTGTGAACAGCCGACTCTGTGTCCACGCTACATTGGAATGCATTTCACATAAGTCCCAGGTATTCGTGCTTTTGCTGTTTCGGAGCATCAATCAGGCCACCTTCTTAGTACGCAGACATGCTCCCCCCAAAACTGCTGTGAATAAAGGCTTTCTGCTTTCTAGGCTCATGGCTTGACACCTCAGTGGGGTTTGAAACAATTTTTGAATTCCTTATAGGTAGTAGGGCTCCGGGATCTCATTCTCTGGAAATGGAATAAGTTCACTGGAGGTCTTTGGATTATTATGTTAGGAACACAGGTCACATCTTAACTTATTGCAAATTGAGTGAAAAAGACCTTTTCTGAGAAGTGACCTTAAATTCAGCTGGTGTATACAACTGACCATTTTGTTTGATGTTTGTTGTGTTATAACAGAAGCATGATTTTTCCCATTTCAAAGCAAAAAATACTCACAGTTATTTACCTTCTATCTGTGAGGCTAATTTAGTGCTGAGTCGAGCATTGTGAGAGAAATAATGAACAGTAAGTGCATATGCAAGAAACTTTAGGGAGTGAGCTTCTCAGTCTGCTGATAAGGTGGCATTTTGGGCTGACAGCAGAATCGGCAAAGTGCTTAAAAAATGAAGATGAACCCACTGCACTTGGGAGTTGCTTTTCCTCGTTAATTTTCAAAGGTACTCCTTCCCCAAAACTCAGTAACTGCCCAAGAGGGGGTGACTGTAGGGTCTCCCTCAGCTGTTGGCAGGGGGCAAGGCATGGTAGTGTAAAGAATTCTTGAAGAATAAGTAGCGATACTGCCTTTCTGTGTGGCAGATCTGTCAAATTTCCATTTGCCTTTGCTCTAAACTTTTTAGGTTGTATAAAAAGGGCAGTAATACTCAACTGCAGAAGATCTTCTTTCATTTCTGAAAAATGTAATGCTGTTGCAGGCACATTTGGAACATGTTTGTCGTACTCAGTAGCGACTGCAGTGCCTAACTTCAAATGGGAAAATGTTGGCTGGGGGCCTAATTTTTGTACGCAATGAACAAATGTCTTTGCCATTAGCTTCAGTGAGATTGTTACTCAGCATCTGTGAGGTGCTACTCTGTGCTCCCAGATGTTGCTGATGTCAGCTTTAGACACCCTGCCAAACACAGGAGGCTTTTTAAATAAAAACCTCCAAAATTATGGAATGACCTCATAGTAAATATAGTATTTAATTTCATTGTAAATTCAGAAAAAATCAAAGTTCTCTGTATTGCAGAGTGTACTGGAAACTGTCCTCAGGGGTCCTCTTCACATGCCTGCCAATTTTAATGAAGCAGTTGGTTTCAGATAAATTAGAGATATATTATCTCCCAGGGGAGATGATAGGTTGAAGAAGCCAGAGATCTGTTTCACTTTTTCTCTTGGTGCAGCATGGCTATGAAACCCCACCTTGCTAATCTGGTATTGTTTCACAGGTGCTTTGACATATATAAAGGAGGAGCTGTGCTAGCAGGGTCACAGATCTCTGAGACAAAGCTGAGGAAGTTCACCAGCTCTTGTGCTTGAAGCACTGGTGATTCTGAAAACTGAAGGAAGACCATGTGGTTCTGGAATAATATATGATAAAGGAACCCTGCCCTCACCCTTAGATTACTAATTCTTTCTTCTTGGCTCAAGTTTCTTCTGCTTGAGTGTCTACAAAAATGAAACTCATTGCCTGTGTATGCCGTGGACCAAGGTTTACTGAAGTTTGAGAGGTCCTGAGATACATCTGCCAGGCACTATTATTTGCTTGAAGCAGCATTTTGTTAATATCTTGAAGGTTTTGGCTTACAAAAGCCTCTAAAATCATTCATTGTGACATGCAGACATTATTTGTAATTGCTTGTGGTTTTCAAAGAGACACAGATGCTAGAAGTTGAAAAACTGTGCATCCTTCCTCTGCAGTAATTCCTAGGAATTCAGGGATGCCCTCTGGTACTCTGTTCCTATGGCAAACAAAGTGATAGGGCATAAAACAAATGCCAAATTTACAGATCTTTCAGGTAAGGCAGAAAAAGCCCATTTAATAGAGAACTGAGTCTTTTCAAGAAAGTACTGCAGCTTTGTATGATGATATTCTTAGTGATTAAAGAGGGTGTTTTATAAAAGCTGCATAATCAGCCTGGTATTCTGTCTGAAATGACCCTTTTAGTCATCTTTCTATTCCATGGGAAGCTTTAATACTAACAAGCATAAACAAGCTAGGGCAAACCTTGAATTTACTGTTATTAATAGGTTTCAATCTGCTGCAATATCATTCCATGTCTCTCCAGGCAATTAAAGTTGTTTCTTGCTTTTAAAGGAGCTTTAATGGGTGCAGCCAATGGACCATCTATTATCATGAATGAACTCAGTTACTATCTTAGTCACGATCAATATTTGCTTACACCAAGTTAGGAAAAATACTGAAAGCTTAGAGAGTGGTTAAATGGCTGCTGATGTTAAGACAGCAGGAAAGCCTGAGAGCATTGAGAAATGTACCCTTAAATAAGTGCAGTTTGTCTTGATATTTCTGTAGTCATCCAGGAAATAAGTGCTGATGATCATCTTTTCTGACACTGGTACTGCAAATTTGCATCAAGGAGATAAAGAATTATTAAATCTCTCAGTGGGGAAAGGTTAAAAGTTAACTCATTGTTTCCCTGATATGATGAAGAATGTGTTCTAAGAAGCAAATTCACTACAAAATGCTCTGCAAATATCCAAGCAGACAAACATTCATGTTCATACATGTGACTGGCCTAAGTGGGAAAGCCACTGGTAGACAGTGTCTCTGGGCTGAGGCTAACCATCTCTGTAAGAACTTAGCAGGGGAATATTGTGCCCTATCGGGGTGGCTTTGCTTCCCCTGCAGAGCACAGGCATCATGCTGGGGCCAGAAGGATCAAGAGTCTCAGAAGGAGACTAATTTGCTCTTTGAGGAGCAAATTTCATGAGAACCACATCAACAGCCTCCCACAGAAGTCGGCTTCATCATCCCATCTGATGACTTAATCACTCCAGAGGGGAGCTATTTGGTGATTCCAGTGTTGGAAGGGGAGTCCAAACTTTCTGAACTCCATGTTACTTTTTCTCTGATTGAGTCATTTAACATTTCTGCTTCAGTTTCCAGTTTTAAAAAGTGGCTTCATGCTCTGGAAATTGAAAGGCAGCTAGGAAGAAAGAAACTGAAAGAGTAGGAGAAGCTTTCAAAAGAAGTTCCAGGCTTTAGGACATTTTTCCTTTTCCTTTTTCTTTTCCTTTTTGTTTTTTCCTTTTCCTTTTCCTTTCCTTGGTAAGGCTATCTTCAGGGTGGTTAGAATGTTATTTTGTTCTGGAAGACCCTCAATGGGAGAGCCTGAAAACCTCCACCTTTTCCAGGTTTTACTGTCTTAGATTATTACAGTTGCCTTTGCTTTAGCAAAGCCATGAAAGGCTGACCTATATTTCAAAACAGGTTAGGATACAATTAATTTCTTTGGGTCCTGCTTGGAAGATGTCCCAGAGTATCCACAGAGCCTGCCAAGCAAGCCATCAACAAAAGATTACAGATTTCTGATGGAGAGGTTTGTTTATGGTCTATTCCCTACATTGTGATAGAATCATTCTGGCCAGGTGAAAGGAAGGCAAGAGCTTCCAATTAATCATTTATACTTCACAAACAAATCATTAAAGTAGCAATGGGTCAGTCATTTATTCTTACTGAATCTTAATTATCTACCTTGAAAATGAGCTGAGATCACTGTTGTATACATGGCATACAGTTGAGACACTGTTGCAAGTACTAATTTGTATTGTACTATACAAAGATGAGAAAGGCTTAGCTGGATTCAAAGGGTGATAAAACTGATGTCAGAAAAATGCATCCAAGTCTATTAAAAAGAAAGTTGTGGCTTACCCAGAACCCCTCAGATATCAGCTTTGGGCACAGATAAGTATGATCCCAGGAAATTGTTCTGCAGGTGCTCTGAGACTGACTGACAGCCCTGAGGATAAAGAGCACTGGCCAAACCAAAACATCAAAAAGTGGTTTGATTTATTCAGATCTGAAACAAACAGGTAAACAAAGGAGAACAGTTTTCCAGTATGAAATACTCCCTTAGTCCCCTCTTCTATTTCCTATCATCAATCATTTCAACCAAATAAAATGTCATGTTGTTTTTAGGTTGGTTTTCTTTGTCCTTCTATTTCAAAATGTAAGTGTAAATATTTTAGTGAAACATTCTCCTTGGGGAAACAGCAAACAAACAATTTTAACCTTCAGTCAGAAATGTCTGTTTGTAACAAATCACTTATTAACATCCATTCATAATCAGATTTTGACTGACATAAATCTGCATTTTTCAAGAAGCACAATGTTCAAACAGAAAAGTGTCCAACCCTGAACTGGCAGCTGCTCTCCAGCCTCTTGAAGAATGAGATCTGTTCCCTTTTTCCAAACATTTAGCATGAAGAAGAGGTCCAATTCTATGTCATCTATGCATCAAACTTGAGTACAACCAGCGTGAAAAAGTTTCTTTTCACAGGTCAGTGCAAAGTCTGGCCATGCAGAATGCTCACATAGTTTATTAGAAGTGCTGGGAACTTCTTGGACATTCCTTAACCACATTCAGTATTCAGCCTAACTCTACTGAATGCTTGGATAGGCATCCAAAAGAAAATCCAGTTGAAACAAGAAATAACTCTATTTTAATCACATGTTGAATTGCACCATTTCAGTGCATCCCTTCCTGATTGCTTTATAATATGAACAACAAAATCCAACCAAAAACCCCGAACAACAAAATCCAACCAAAAACCCCAAACAACAAAAGCAACGGAAGGGAAACCTGCTTCCCTACACAGTTATTTCTCTTACTATCCCCAACAAATCATCACAGACTTTGCCAACATATTTGCTTGTTTTAAAGCAATTTAAGCTTCTGTTGCATTCTGCACTTGCTTTTCTCAGGCTCTAATCCAGAGAGATGCAAAGCAAGCTCAGCTGCCTCCTGAAGCTGAGACAAGGCCCTTGGAGATTAGGGCTTCTGAGACTGTTTTATTTCCATTCACTTCAGACTTACAAGTCTTTGTTTTTCATCTTTCTCTAAAGTTACTTTAATTAAAATGAAATAAGTCAGAAAATCCCACATTTCTCCAAAGCAAGGTCCAAAATAGCCTTGTCTCTTTGTGTTTGCTTACTAGGTCCTCCTAGGAGTTAGGCTGCCAATTTAAGAGCACGTTGTATTCATGTGAAGGGAGAATGGAAATTTCCACTCTAAGAATTTTCCTTAGAATGTTTCTGTTGGGAACAGTTCTGCATAAAAGAACAAATTTGCCATGGAAGAAAGTGCAACTTTCATCTTCCTAATACACATATCCTTTGACATCCAAGCAAATTGCACAGAAATAATATGTTGCCAATGTTGAAAAGCTGTGCTTCTATCCCAGTGCCAGATGACAGGGAGCTGGGAGTGAGGCACAGTGGTGGTGAAAAGTCTGAATCTCAGGTGCATCAGGCCAGGCTTTGTTGGTGGACACAGGGAAACACCACCCACAGCGTTGGTAAGGTGTTGTTTCTGATAGTTCCACAGTTCCTGCCACCTCTGTTCCAAGCAGAGAAACTGAAGGTAGCAGGGGTGAAGTGAAAGAGTTCTTTCCTCAGCAACAGAAGATCTATCTTACAAAAAGAGAAAAAAAGAACTTGGTTTGTTTGTTGTGAAACAAGACTGGAGATGGGAGAAAATGACTTTGTATAGATGTATTGAGGAGTAAATACTGGGGAGGGAGGAGGATTATTTAATATAAAGGATAATGCTGGAACAAGATCAAATGGATATAAATTGGTCATGAATAAATTTAGACTGGAAACTGGGGAAGGTTTCCAACCATCAGAAGAATGACACCCTGGAATAGCCTTTCAAATAGAGTAGTGATGGGCAGAAACTTCAATTTACACTTGTGATATGAGTCCTTGAAACACCAAGTGGGTTTGAAAAAAAAAAGGTGTTGCTACATTACATGTTTACATAAAATTTATTCCATGCTCTGGAGCTTCTACTGATTACCTGCCAGGGATAGAAAGAATTTTTTCCACTTCATACATAATTTTGATTCTAAAGCTGTACAGGTTTTGGCTGGGATAGAGTTAATTTTCTGCTTCGTAGCTTATGAGTGCTGTTTTGGATTTAGGATGAGGATAATGTTGATAACACACTGATGTTTTAGTTGTTGCTAGGAAGGCTTACTCTAAAAATGAAGGACTTCACAGTTTCCCATGCTCTGCCAAGTGAGGAGAACAAGAAGCTGGGAGGGAGAACAGCCAGGACAGCTAACATAAACTGGCCACAGGGATATTCCATAACACTGAACATCATTCTCAGTGTATAAACTGGGGGAAGTTGGCCAGAAGGGACCAATTACTGTCAGGGGATGAGCTGGGCATCAGTCAGGGGGTGGTGAGCAATTGTGTTGGGCATCACTTTTTTCTCCTGGGTTTTATCTCTCTCTACTTCTCCTTTCCATTATTATTATGGTTGTTGTTATTGTTGGTGGTATTATTATAATTATTACTATTTGTTATTATTATGGTTTTTATTGTGTTTTAGTATTATGGAGATTTTTGTTTCAATTATTAAACTGCTCCTAACTCACAAGGTTGATGTATTTTTTTCCAATTCCCCACCCTGTGGGGGACAGGTGGAGTGAATGACCACCTGTGTGGTGCTCAGCTGCCTGCTGGAGCTCAACCATGACATGAGCTTTTTTTCCTTCTTTGTCCTGAAGTATCAGGAGGAACCAGAGGTAGATGCACAGATATTCTTCAAAGTATTAAAAGTTTCCAGGTGGCTTTGATGATATAATTGTTCACATACCTGGGTTTCTATTGATCTAATATCAATGGGTAATTTTCTCCTAATTCAGTTTTTACTCAGGGGCATAGGCTTCTGCCCCACCTAAGACCACCTGAGAATTTAAGCTAACATATCCTGAATATTATTACATGCAAAATATTATTGACAAAGTCAATTTATTGCTTTCTGCTTATCCTAGATGATGGCTGCATCTGAAAAACTTTGATGACAGTCTAAGGCTCCTGATAGGGCATGAAAAGTGTTCTGTGTTAGGCAAGGGCTGGTGGATAAGATGAAGCAGTAATTTCACAGTGCTCAGGCTGAGTAGTCGGGATACAGGTCCTGCTGTAAGTCTTGACACTTTGAAACACAAAGGGTGATAAAGTGATGTTGCTGTTGCTACAAGAACGCCTCTTGCCCAGCATTCATTTTACCCTCTTTGTCTATGGCCAAAGAGCAACATGTCATATTGTGTGGTGCTGTTTCCTGTTCCTTGCATCCAAATCTACACCAAAATCCTGAGGGTTTTTAGCATGGTAAAACACTGAAAGAATCAGCATTTTGTCAAGGCAGTAACCATTCTGCATCATCACTAGTCAAACAGGCTCTTCCCCTCCAAGATCAGCTGTGAAGTATGAAGTGCAAAGGAAGCCCACATCCACACTTTAGTGTCAGTTTTCTATAGCATTTTCCTTTCCTTACTTAGCAGTATTTTTGTAAGGCTGTCAGCCTCATTTTCCAACCCAATACCATCATGCTGAAGCTTCTTGCGAGGCAGAGTTTTAAAATCAGCCTAGACAGAACTCAGTCCTGCTTCTCCCTCTGAAAAAACTCTTGGCCTTTCAGCCCATTCTGGATACTACTGCCAGCCTCTCCTTCAGTCTAACCTGACCTGTGTCAGGATCTGACATGAAAGACCATTTCCATCCTACAGCCTGCCTGTGGCCTCCTACAGCTCATCACTGGTCATTTATTTTCCCAACCTGCTAATTATACAGGGCCAGCTGGCTCCCAGGTCCATGCTGGGGCAGCATACTCTGGTGCAGTATCCCTGTAGCCCATGAAGCCCACGAGAGTTGGAGTTGATGTTAGCATTTATAATTGGGAATGCTCTAAATAATATCTTTACTCTTTCCTCTCTGTATCCAAGGAGAAAGTCCACTTGGTCTGCAGATAGCCTTGATCCTGAAGATTCTCCTGTGGAGCTCATTGTCTCCACTACAGACACATATCTTAGTAAGTAAAGGTTAAAGGATTAAGTCTTTGAATTCTGTCCATCATGCAAAGTCCATCTCTCAACCACTTTACAGAAAGCAGTAATGTAGCTTCTGAGATAAGAGAAGAGAGCAGGAAGACAGAAGTAAGGGAGAAAGGAGGAGTTTTCAGCTGAGAGTAGAATATGCTACAGAGAAAGTCAAAGAGCTAAATAATAAGGCTGGATTTTTAAAAGAGTTTGGTCAATGTGGGATTATTAATAACATGCAGAGCAGTGTCAGGTAACTTAGAAGTGATCAGATTTCAAAGCTTCCTAGGATAAGCCACCAAGACATGCTAACCTTGGGATGTAAACGTTCAAACAAAATCCCACCACTAACTGGGAGCATTACAGGGGTGTGTTCCCATCTGCAAGAATGGAATAGTCCTGCTGGAGATCAGATCCTCCTGATCCCTGCTGGAGAACAGAAACTTGCCACACTGACCACTGCTTATGCTGTTTCTCTGTGATCTTGGTGTTGTTTATACTTGTCAATTATGCTGTTCCTCTTCATCTGAGTGTTCAAATCTGAGTATTTCTTCCTTCATATAGTCAGGGAAACAGCAAAGTGTTGTGCCTCCCTATCCACACTCCTGCAGGATTACTGAAGGTCAAAGCTGGGATAACCAGCATTTACTTCATGCAGGTTTGCTATTATCTGAGTTCAATTAAGATGAGGCTGAAAGGAAAGCAGCTGGGGCTTTAAAATCTCTCATCTCGCAACAAGCCCATCTTTGTGCTCCATATGTTTTATCTGCTTCCCTCCTGTTCTCAGAGAGCCCTGGGATTGCCCAAAATGTATTCAATATATTGAGACTTTCAGTTACTGCACAGACACACAGACACACACACACACACACTGCCTTTCCTCACAGGAATCTTTGCAATGTTTCAGGTATTTAGCCGGTTGGAATAACCAGGAACAGCAAAAATTACAATATTTTCATGTAGAAATAAATAAGCATATTTTTTAGGATGGAATAGGGAAATTCATTCTCTCCCTTTTTAACCTGGTCATCCAAGTCATTCTAGGATATGATATGATATGATATGATATGACATAATGATATGATACAATTCATTAGCTACAAGGATATTTTCTGCTCTCACATTCTCTGCTCACATATTTTCATCTGCATTTGGCTACCCCCAAGACCTGATGCAAGGCAGTCCTGCCTCATTTCTGCAGGATTCCTGGCTGAATGTTCCTGACATGCACAGGCAGCACTGGGCTCAGCGGGAATGGCAGCGGAACAGCCACACGCCAGCTGGTGAGGGCACTGCAGCATTGGTGACCAGCTTGGAATAAAAGCACAGTAGTTAAGGTATTTGTTCAGGAGCTGAGGGAAAAGGGCTTATTAGGAATATACCTAGAAAGAAATTTGAGTTTGGGTAGTGGGCACAGGCAAATTACTCCTGCCTCTGCTGAAGCCATCTCTGGTGCCCAAAAATTGCAAAACTCACACACCCTAAAAACAGAGAGAGAAACACCAGGAGGATGAGCGGAAGGGTGCTGGGTGAGTCAGAGGTCAATGGAGCAGGGAAACAGGAGCATACCCTGCTGCTGTGGAGTGGGTGTGAGGGCTGAGGGACACCAGTATTCTGCAAGTATCCTTCATTACCAGCTGGAAGCATAGGTGGGAAACACAAGAGGTTTCATATTGTGTGCTTATTTCAATTGCTACCTCTTTGCATCCAGGACTGGCACAGCTAAAAGCTACAAATCACATTCTGGCTCACTCTAACTGGGCTAAACTCTAAGCAGTCTAACTCTTCACTTAAAAAGACAAAACCAATTACCAGCAACCTTCTTCTGAAGACAAAAATATCAGCTTGCTAATGAGGGTCTAAGAGGTGGCCATTCCATTGTAAGAGACACACAATCGACTGTCCATTTAAATGTCTCCTTTACTAGCCATATTTTTGTCTATGAAGACTCAGAGTACAATATTTAGTCCTACTTTCCAAAATGTTGCCCCAAGGATTTTAATGGTTACACTGATTTTATTCCAGGTAATAGAGACACCTTTTAAATGGGAAATGAGGAATTATACAGTCTGAATAATATGCTCTACTGTGGTCTTCCCATTTGTCTTGGGAGCAAATACAGAATCAATTCCAGAACTTAGGATTTGGGAGAGAGGGAAACTTTTATCTCTTTGCCACTCTAGTTAGGTTCCCTTTACTAATTTGGCTTCCTTGCCCAGAAACAGGACCAAAATTCATCCATGGGAGAAAATTCCTCAATGCAAACTAACAAAACAACCATAAAAAGGGGTCTTGTTTTATGACATGCTCCACTGGAATTGCAGCATTCTGCCTATGTGGGCATATTTTCTAACACATTATGCAGAAACAAGTCAGGGAAGATGCTGAGGATTGTAATTTTCTAATTTAATTCTGCCATTTCCAGTAATGGAAAGCCATACTATGACTATTTATCTTCATAAGTGACAGATGCATTTCATTAAAACTTCCTTAAATAATTTCTCATGGCACTTGAAGGAGGAAAATAAGGAGTGAAAAGATATCTGTTTTGTAAGCACACACGCATCGAGGTTTTGAGAGATGTTAAACACGCAAATGATCTATGACTGCATTAAAGAGGTCAAGTAAAAAGACATTTGTCTGGTGATTTTTTTGCAATGTTGGTGCCTGTTGAACTCATCGTGAAGCGATCTGACATTCACTGTTGCTGGATGAAAATATGCTAATAATATCCCTGTACACGGATATAATGAGTGCCACTTGGGAGAATCCCAAAGCTCGGCGTAATGCTGTGACAGGCAGATGCTTCCCTTCCAAATACTGCTGAAATGCTGCCATGTAGGAGCAGGAGGATGCAGCAGCTGCAGAGCAAGTGACTCTGCAGAATAATTTGGCGAAGAAGTGAAGAACTTTCTATTCAGTTGAAACTGCATTTAAATAAGCAATGTTCCAGGGCAGGTGAATATTCACCTAATTTTATTTCTGTGCCAGGCAACTGGTAGTGGTGTAATAAAATCTCTTTTGAAGAAATCTGCATCATGTACTGATGCACCTCTAAAAGGTGTTCTGTGTAAAGTTCTAGCCCAGGTCTTGGCATATAGGTTTTGCATGGAAGTAACGAAAGCATCACAGAGGAAGAGCTGTGGGTGAGATCATGTACCATTTTTCTGTTGTCCTCATACTCTAAATAGCTCAGGGAACCCTGAAGGCTTACAGTAGTTCCTAGAGGGTCATTAGGTCAAGGAAAATCACCTGTGCATCTGCATTTTCCTCACCCATTCAGTAAACCCATACAGAAGGGAATGGGATGGGGAGGTTTAGAGGTAGCACTGTCATTATCTGCTCCTCAGTTTCCCATTTAGAGAAACTTTTTAACTTAGGGGGTTGGCAAAGGGGACAGAGTGGCAAAGAGAGCCTTGCCCAAACTCCTGCCTCACAAGCCTATCATCCAGTCTAGCAACTGCTGCCAAACAGTGCCAGCAAAAAGGTCAGTGGCTAGGTGAACTGTTAAGAAAGAATTCACCTCTAGATCAAGGAGGAGAGAATTTCCATACGCTGGTGGTATGGATGGATAAGTTTTCATGGTCTGTAACAATGCTGTTTTTACTCCAGGGTTCCCTTGTTAAGGCTCCAGAGCTGTCAAGCAAGCTGGAAGAGTGCCTGCAGCACCTGTTGCCATTCCCCTGGCACTCAGTAGACCCCTGTCTATTTGGCCTCGTCACCTTTCCCTCACTTTATATTTGCTCTCAGCAAATAAACCCAAGGGAATAAACTATTCAGGAAACACTGCCCTCTCTTTGGTTCGTGAAGCTTGCAGTCCTTTCTTTTATTCCAAACTACTGGCTGAACATGCTCCATTTGCTATTCTTTCCCAGAGGAGTTTGTTGACAAAGATGTTGTGATGAGTAGTAGAGCAGTGTGAATCAGTATGTACTAGATAGGTGGTCTTCTTTCTACCCTGACTGAAGAAATGCTAGCTCTGATGAAAAACAGGCACCTTCTTAACAGGAACATTAGCAAATGAGCCAAGGGTTGCTTCTGCCAGCACGCTTGGAAGATGTGGTTTCCATAAGTAGTCTGGTCTGGGTGCTTTTTGTCTGAATGGGACATCCACCTGGTGCAGAGCAGCAGCACCCAGGGCTTGGTGGGAAAGCCACACCTTGGGTCAGTGTCTCCCTCCTCCCTCCAGCCAACCTGCAACCTGCTATGAGTGTCAGGGCATGCACTGCCCAATATCCTGTGTACTTCATCAGGAATCCACCTCCTTTGAAAACCTATAAAGGTATTTTATATCATGGTCATTCTCAAGTTACCTGAACTAGTTTACCAGTCAGCACCAGTCCTCTCAGATAAAGGCCCTCAACCAGCAGTATGAGTTCAGCATGAAAACTGGGGCCAGCACACATAAAACCTTCCCTTCCTCTTCCTCCACTGCTCCTGAAATAATTTTTATTTCCATATTATGGCAGTGCTGTATGAGAAGGTGAGGCAGAACTCCTGCATGCCCCTTTCCTTGGTCTGTTGAGTCATTGTGGCTCTGGCTGGCCCTGGCTACAGGTGGGTGAGAATACCCATTTTGGCAGAGAGGACCAGTGTAAAGGAAGTCTACAGCTGAGACTCAGCTCAGGGGAGCTTGGCTGGCAACAGGAACGGATGTCAGCTCATCAATAAAACCAAGCTTCAGAGGGGGCTGAGCTTTCTTACTCATGCTCTGGTGTTCAGAGCATGACTCAACTCGTTCCCAACGCACGACACTCGAGGGCCACATGGGAAGTCTTTCATCTGCAGCATTTTGGCTGGGCTGTTCCTGCCACCACTCATTCAGTGCTGCTGTGGAATGGCTCAATGGTTACCAAAAAAGCAGAAGTTCAAGGGGCAAAGTAAAAATTTCCCTTGCAGTTAATCACTGGCCCCACTGTGGAACTCATGAAACTTTGAGGAAGTAATTGAAGCTATTTGCACTTGTGGAAAATAAGAAAGACAAAAGTACAGGAAATTGCTTGTTGTTTTGCTCTCAGTGTCACAGCTATGATTACTCTCTTTTGGATGAGATTCCTGTAGAAGAAGTGGCTTCCAGATAAAGGATAAAGAGACCAGTCAGAATTTGTTTTATTTGTTTGCTTTGAAAAATCCTTTTCATGCTTTCTCTGATCCTTAAAGACAATCTTGGTGCATGCAAGAAACACCCTCCTGGAAAATGAGGGGCTGTAAGGAGGGCCCAGTTGAACACTCTGCTCTGCCAACTTCACCTGTCAGATATTTAGAAGTGAGGAGAGTTAACTGGAGCTCTTAGTGGATCCAAGCCACACAAGAAAGAACATTTTTGGTCAGAAATTGTTCTTACATGTAAAAATGTAACTTTGTAATATAATTGACAGCTGTGCACTCTGGCTGAGTGTTTGGAACAGAGACTTCAGTAAGGCTGACCATCAGATGAGGTGATGCAGAAAACACAATAAATAGACTGTCATGAGCATCAGGTCTCTGACTCTGAGAGGACAGACTGGTCCATCCTCCCCAGTGATGGATCCCCAAGGTGGCTGTGATCCCTCTGAACACATCCGCAGCCCGTATTTCCTGGAACGCTTCTTAGAAATCATTCTAGCAACAGTCTCTTCCAAGACCAAATTCCCTAACTGGAAACCATAACAATGGAACTCTGAAGGGAATAAGGCTTTCTGAGAACTACTTCCATTTGATCAAGGCATGCCAAGAATTTAGCTTGACATCTCTACCTTGATTTCCATATAATTGCTGTGAATTTCTTCCCTCCTGAGATACAGGTTTATGCAGCAGCACTTAGAACTGTGACCTGAGGAAACTCAGAGTACTTCAGAAAACTCCATGTCCATGAAAACTCCTCCTGCCAGCCCTTCTGAGGCCATGGCAGGGTCTGGCAACAATGAAATGCCTGGTAATACACTGGACCAGATCTTCATCTGACACAAATCAGTGTGGTAACATCGTTTTCAGGCCATTTATAACTGGAAATTGACATGATTAGGAGTGCCATTCATAAGGAGAGAGTGTCAAAGTTGTATTTCTCTTTTTCTTGCCTATTCCTTGGTTATGGTATTATCACTGTCATGGACCCATGGCATTCCTTTGTCTTGTTACGATACAGAACTCAAGTCAATTTGGAGTACACAACACATGGACTTGTGACTGTATATTATAACAGCTGTTGTTGTATCAGGTTAATACTCTTGGATAGAGTTTTTCTTTTCCAAAACTGAGTTTTTACATCTGCAGAAAAGCAAGGGAACAACCAACAAAGAAAATAAATGATCTTTTTTTGGTTTTTTGGTTGCATAATTTTAATGAGATTTAAATTCTTAATTCCACTGGAGCTGGCCCTAAACAAGTGATGTACTCATCCAAATACGATGGGGATAAGAGCTGTGTGCCAACTGAAATATTTAATCAGAAACTGAAATAAACCTTATAAGCATGTCCAAGCCATTTTACATTGAAGTGAATGACAGCACCTCAAACCAGTGATAGAAGCACTAAAGTGATCACTAGAAAATTAATCATAGAGTCATAGAATGGCCTGGGTTGGAAGAGACCTTTAAGATCACACAGTTCCAACTTCCCTGCCATAAGCAGCGATGCAAACAACCAGACCAGGTTGCTAAAAGCCCCATTCAACCAGGCCTTGAACACTTATAGGGATGGGGCATCCACAGCTTCTCTGAGAAACCTGAACCAGTATCTCACCATGCTCACAGTAAACAACTTCTTCCTAACATCTAATCTAAACCTCTTTTCTTTTAGTTTAAAACTGTTCCCCCCTGTCCTATCATTATCTGCCCATAAAAAAAGTTTCTCACTCACTTTTTTATAAGCCCCCTTTAAGCAGGGAAAGGCTACAGTGAGGCTTCCCTGGAGCCTGGTCTTTTCCAGACTGAACAACGTCAACTCTCTCAGCCTGTCTTCATAGGAGAAGTGATCCAGCCCTCCAACCACCTTCCTGGCCCTCCTCTGGACCCATTTTTGCAGATTCACATCTTGTATTGAGGACCCCAGACCTTGATGCAGCACTCTCGGTGGGATCACATGAGCAGAATCACCTTCCAGGATGAATCTGGCTTTCTGGATTGGGAGTACACACTGCTCACTCACGTCCAGCTTTTCATCTACAAGATTCCCCAAGTCCTTCTCTGTGGGCTGCTCTCAAAGCGTTCTTTTCCCTGTCTGTCCTCATGTCTGGGATTTCCCCTAACCTAAGGTGCAGCATCTTGCATTTAGACTTGTCGAATCTCATTAGCTTCTCATGGGCCCGTGTGATTAGCCTGATGGGGCTTTTTTTGTTTAAGTTATGATACTATTTTTAATATGTTGGAAATAAATAAATAAATAAATTCCTGTAATAATGCTGAACTGGGTTCTGACATTTTCTGATTGTCAGGAGAATTGAGATTCCCATGGATTTGTCAGATGGCACATGAGAAAATATGTATGGTGGCAAATATGACACAAATGTAGGAGGTAAGTCTTGCTTTCATTTGTGCCATACAGACTCTTAGTAGAAACCACTTTTGGACATTTACTAGGGTATATAAGATCAGAATATTATACAGTGACTTGCCTTTTAAGGCATACCATTGCCTATGATGTTTTAAGGGCATCCATGAGGACATACACATAATGTATACAATGATGATGATGATTATATATGTGGAAACAGGTCCTCTGAAATCTGTATGCACATCATTTAAATGGCCAGCTCTGTTCCTGGGTTTTGTGTCTTTCTTCCACATTTTCTATAATCTTGCCTTTTAAGACATTCATTGGATATAACTGATGGATTTAATGCTTTTCTTTTTACCACTGGAGGGCCCATTTTTAGAAGTCATCTTATCACTCTCTCATTCACTGCCCTTGCCCTCCCTCTTCCTTCTTCCTCTGTTAAATCAGACTCCATTCTTCCTCCAATTGCTCTGCACAACCTTGCATTCTGCACATTGACCTTTCATATGCTGCCGTTTGGATCACCAGCTCTAGCCATTACATTAGCAACACACAATTACACCCTCAAGGTAGACTCAAGTGCAGATCCTACCCCTACATAAATACCTTAATGAGTGGAAAGGTGCTGATGTATGTTTGAAGTATGTTTTCAGCTCACGTACGACAGAAGGGTTCTGCAGAGACGTGAAACCATGGGTAGTGATGGGAGCATTTCCCAAATGTTTCTGTTCTGCCACAGTGCCCTCTGTATGCTGCTGCTCTCTGAAGTGCCCAAGCATTGGATTTATTTCTAGAGGTTATTGCCAAAGCCACACCCAGATGTCACAGTGGGGCTGTCACAAATAGTGAGCTCAGATGGGCAGTTCTTGCTTGGTCTGAGCACTTTCAAAAAAATGTTTTTGGTGGCTTAATTGGTCAATTTTGCTTTTGATAAGAACGTCCATCCTGATATGCTGTAGTTTTGTGATATCTGACGCTGTTTGGGAGTGTGATGCAGCCATTAAAATATCTATGCTTTTTTCCTGTTCTTTTTTTTTTTTTATTCAGAATTCAACATACATTTTTCTGTGAACATCAGAACTAAAGCAATTCTGGCCTCCCTCCCAAGAAAAGAACAATCTGACAATGAAAGATGTCAAATCTGGCAGATGAAAGAATCTGCCCCACAGCTATGTGGGTAATGAACATAGAGCTACACGGGTTATGATCTAATGTCTTTGTTACAGTCTTACAGTTGTGATAAATTGACCAATATGTGAAGTGGTCGTTTTCAATCCATTCAAGGTATTGTTTGTCCAGAATATCACTAACAAAATTTGCTTTCACTCCACAGACCACTAAGAATGATCTTTCTCCCTTCAAGGAGGAATTTTGCTGTAAGAAGAGATGGGAACTGGACAAAAGGAACAGTGTGAGGCTATCCCATACCATCTCTGTGGAGAAAGAGGTATCAGTCTGCACAGTGTCTCTCAAAGGTCCTCCTGGGCATGTGATACTGACTGTACATTTGGCCTAGAGGGGAATCTCACCACAGATTCCAATATTAATTCAAATAGCCATAGTTTACCAAAATAACCATCAGGTATTATTTTACATAAAAGCATCTAGTATTACTCTTATATTCTTCATTAATTTGACTTTGCAAATGGGACTTCCTCTAATTCACAGAAATCTAGCTTTAGCTTTGTTTACAAAAAAATTACTTCTAAGATGGGTAAGTGTAAAAAATCTGTGGCATGAGTGGTCAGTGTGTTTAATTAGCCAGTTCAAAAGAAGTGAGGGAGAGAAACCACTTCTGAAAGATCACAGATGGAAACCCACTTGTTTCCAGTGGAGCTGCTTCACTCCACCATATTCTAGGTTATGCCTGTATTTGATATCATAACCTCAGCAAAATCCAAAGTGAAGTGATGGAATAAATGTGTGTTGTAAAGAAAGGGAATTTAGCCTCCTTTTGCACTCCTTATAGCAAGGCTTATTCAAACCTTGTCCCTTACAGAAAATTTCTTCACAGAGAGTAACCTGAGGAGAGGAGATGCTGGCTCCATCAATGGCTGCCTGAGTGGATCTTCAATCAGCTGGCAAACACATGTAGCCTCTGGCTGAGGCAGCTTTCAGAGAGATGGACTTCAAATATGCCATGCCTTTTTGCTGGGCTTGAAAGGAATAATGGCAGCAAAACCTAAGCATGCTGACAACGTGGGCTCTGTCAGGATAAACACAACTGGAACTCTGCAAGGATTTTGGAATTGGAAGAATATGGCATTTCTTTGTATATCATGTGCAGAAGGAGAGCTGTTGCACAAACATTTGGAAGTTTAGGTCAATTTCATCATCCAAGAATTTAAGTCCAATTAATTCACCTCTTTTTTCCTAATAAATTAGACAAGTCTGCTTGCTGGACCAGCAGGTCAAAAAGACAGCCCATAGCTGAGGGTTTCTAAGCAGTTTTATCCCACCGCTACCAGGGTTTGACTTTTTTTCCTTTGCCTGCAGGATCACAGTGTCACACAGGCAGGGACACTGCTGCTGGTAGAGGATCTCCACAAGTCCCCTCAGTCCAGCCCATGCTGTACTGCTCTAGGGCCATCCTCAATAGCCAAGCCACAAACCTGCGATGAGGAGCTGATTCAGGGAAGAATGCAATGCCATGGCATAACCCAGGCCATCAGGGAAGTCTGAATGCATTTGGGACAATCATTTATGACTGGCAGAAAGGGGGAAAAAAGAGAAAAGAGTGAGGAGGAAATTGCTAGTTTTGATTTTGACATTTTCCAATATAAATCCTTTTCTTTTTCATCCCAGTGGGATCTTTCAAGGCTAAATTCAGTCACACTTACTTTTCAGAAGCTAAAACAAATGAGTCTCCCTGCAACACACAACTGAATTCAGTTCAAAGCTAAAGCCTCTTGGTCAGATTTCCCTCTGGGTCAACTCAGACAGATACAAATTTTCCTGCTTTACCCATGCTGCTCCAGAACAGGGAATAAACTGTCTGCACAGCTCAGCCATTACAATATGTTTCCACATTTAGCCTGCTCAAGAAGCAGGTGCTGGTGGAAAGTACAGCGTTCACAACCAGCACATGTCCCCAGTGACATACTTTTAATGCAGAACATAAAAATATACAATAAAAATATTTATGCAAAAGTTGAAGAATGGGCTGTGAGCTCTCAGCAGATAATTCTGTTTTTAGTGGGATAAGCAATTTTTCATATGCTTTGGCAAATTTTAGCCTAATTAAAAGAACAAGTAGGTAACTACTGATAGTATACGTGGATAAATTAGAGCAATAATCTAGTCATCTATCCCAAACCTATCCAGAAATTTATGAGGACTTTGATGAGGTGCAGATGGGGCCCTTACAAAAGAGACAATAATGAGGCCAGAGGACTCAGGATTAGAATTTTACACATCCTATGAAATTTTGTAACTCAAGGCCAGTGTTGTTCTGTTGCAGTAAGAGACGTGCAGAGTGGTAGAAAAACCCATCACCCCATGCACATCACTCTTACATACCCTTAATGACTTGTTTAATCCTCTGTGCTCTGCTGTCACATTTTTTTCTTTCACCTCCTGCAAACTGATGTCTCTTTGTCTGGCTCCACTCGTCATACTTCAGTATTTCAGTCACAACAACCCTGTTCAGAGTGACAGGCTGGGGGCAGAGTGGCTGGAAAACTGCCTAGCCGGAAAGGACCTGGAGGTGCTGGTTGACAGCACTGAGCAAGAGCCAGCGTGTGCCCAGGTGGCCAAGAAGGCCAATGGCATCCTGACCTGTATCAGCAAGAGGGTGGCCAACAGGACCAGGGCAGTATTGCCCCCCCTGTACTTGGCACTGGTGAGGCCACACCTCAAATCCTGTGTTGAGTTCTGGGCCCCTTGCTACAAGAAAGACATGGAGGTGCTGGAGAGACTCCAGAGAAGGGCAAGCAGAACTGGGGAAGGGTCTGGAGCACAAGTCTGATAGGAGCAGCTGAGGGAGCCGGGGGTGTTTAGCCTGGAAAAGGGAGACTCAGGGGTGACTTATCATTCCCTACAACCACCTGAAAGGAGGGTGTAGCCAGGTGGGTGTCAGTCTCTTCTCCCAGGCAACCAGTGGAAATGGCTTCAAGTTGTACCAGGAGATGTTCCATTTGGATATCAGGAAGAATTCTTCCACTGAAAGGGGGGTTAAACATTGGAAATGCTGCCCATGGAGGTTGAGGAGTCACCCACCACTCTGTCTTGTGAAAACCCGCTTATGTCACTTCCACAGGTGTTCACTTTCTGCCATCCTTGATGGTCAAGGCCTCGTTGGTTCCCCATGATTATATAAAATAGGATGCAGAGCAGTTAAAACAACAAAACTAACTGAAAAGGCCATCCTTTTCTAAGTGCAATGTTGTACCTTTCTGACTCACATTCTGGCTTCCTCTCCTTGCCCTCCCATCAAGAGGAAAAATCCATGCTGGATCCCAAAACCTGGACATTGTCTGACATCTTCACGTCACGAAACTCTAGCAGTGACTGCTCCTGCTCCCTGATGTTTGATCTCAGGCCTCCCACACTCATCAAGATACATGAGGCTCAGTACCTTGGAGGCCAGAATGGTAAGAAACACAAATCCCTGCTGAGAACGCAGGAGATGTGAGTCAGCATGAGCAAGACCCAGATTACTGTGAACACCCCCCCAGCTGAGCAATAGCAACTTAATCATAGTCAGAGAGTCAGTATTGTGCTCTTACCAAAACAATCAACATCTCCATTTTCCAGGATCCATAGGAATGCTGTACCATTTAATAGTTGGAATTCTGGCTGCTAAAAATCACCATTTTATGTGCTGTCTGTAGCCTCAAAAATTGGCATTTTTTCTCAAAAGAAAAAGATAATCTTTTCTCATTATTTCAGTCAGTAAATATCCTATCACCTGCTTAACTTGTCACTTTTCACTTTGGAATCTCATAGTTATCAATCATAAGCTGTATCTTGCTGAATAAATAAGAGAATTGAGGCAGCACCAGTGTTTTTCACACCCTGAACTTTTGATCAAAGCAGTGTCAGGAGGAGATCTACACACAACCTCTGCTTCAACCACGGCTTGCTTGCCTGTGAACATTAGAGATGCAGAAGTCTTTGCACAGATCGAATTTAGATGTTTGGATGTTAGATGTCAGTTGTTCACTACTCTAGCAAGAGTCGTAGGTGCCTTTACATGTGGCAGGAAGATGCACAGAGTTCCTTGTTTATAATAAAAAGAGTTGCCTTTGCTCTTCCTGTAAGTCCATTTGAGACGTTATTAGACTTCATCTTATGTCAAAAAGAAAGTCTGAAATGAAGTGAAATCACCATAGAACCATATGCCACATTGCTGAGGCACAGCAAAAGTAAGCTAAATTCACTATTGCAGCTGCCAGAGTGTATTTGTCTGTTTTTATTGGTATATGACTCAGCTTTAATATTTTTCTAAGACAGTTTTCGATAGTCTTATCAACACATAAGTAACATTAATAACACAGAAGAGTTGGTCACTTCCTTCCAACCACCCTAGTAAACATATTCTGGGCATAAAGGGAGGCAAAACAAACCAGGGCATCCAAATGTTCTTCTTTGGGGTGGAATAGTCCTAACGTTTTTGCCCTGGACAGGTTTTCTCATTAGTGAGAAAGCATTATTCAGGGAGAAGAGCACAAAAGGTAGAAGTACTGGGCTCCTATCCTAGGTTGGACTATTGCCTATGGGGATCTTCAGTAGCTCTTCCCACAGCCTCAGTTTCTTGTTGGAGCACAAAATACAAACAAGTTTTTTCCTACAGCACATACACAGTAAGGCCTTATCAAACTTTCAGTGAAGTACCTGGTGATTCTGGGATAAGAATATAAATGACTGCTCCCACTCCCAAAACAGTTAGTTTGGCACCAGAGGAAGAAGTCTCTTGAAGTTTCTGGAATGAAATGGGAAAGAAAAAAAGAGGAAAGGAGAAGAATTGATCTGCCCTTAGATAAGAGTTGCACAGATGTTCTCACATCTCCTAACCTCACATTTATGGGATGTTGCACATTGGTAATATGAGGTTTTTCTTGTGAGCAGCACCTTTATTTATTGCTGCTGAATTAATTTTCTTTTAAGAAATAAAGTTCTTTAACTGCTGGTATTATTGGTCTGCTCTCTCCGTTTTCTTACAGCTTTGAACTAAATCCTGTCACTGCTTCTTTCTCCTGAAGTGATTCAGGGCACTGTGCTTTGGATCACAGGGCTGCAAAGTGTCATTTGATGTCTTTTAACTGTAACCACAGACAACAAAGGCAGCTGGCTTTGCCACAACTACTGGATTTTGTAGAAGTCTGAAAACAAGCCATAAGTGAAATATCTGTGACACTATGCATTTGTGATACCATTGCAAACGGGAGCATTTCCATTTCTGTAGGCCAAACCCTACTCCCTGCTACAAGAGTTTGCCATCAGTCCCAGTTTGCTATCGCTCCCATCCTGAGGGTCTGTGTGCAAGCCAGGGATGTTTATTAGACAGAGTTAATTCCTTTCAGACTCCTTCTGTGCATGGCTGTGACTGACAGAGGCGGGTGCTGTTTGCAAGTGTCAATGGAGCATGACCTCGAGTTAATACACTGAATGATGAGAGAAAAGAAGATTCATTCAGCATCTGAACTCTGTGCTGAGATTAGCCAGAAGTAGAGAGCACATACAAATCGCTGTTTTGTCAGCACAGCACTTGGAGTTTTTAAATATTTCAGCTATTCTAAGCCATCATCCTCAAGACCGGAGCAACTAAAAAAAGAGGAGGATCAAAACAGCATTTCCAATCCAAACATCATTGATTTATATGTGAAATTTGAACCTGGACGCTTAACGCAATGCATGGCAGCCACAGCTCTGGGTTTGAAGCGAAAGGACTTGCAGTAACATGCACAGAGCTGTTTAAAAAACTCAGAGAAGGAACCACAGGATATTTAGCTTTTCAGTGGTAAATGCCTATTTAACTCCAGCCTGGTGAGGAGAAATTGGGAGTTACAAGGATCTCCACATTCTGTCTGTCTGCTTGTGCTAATTGCTCTCATTTCAGTTGCCTGTGGCCATAAGTTGGTCTTCCAGATGCCATCTCTGCATCTAGTATTAGCAGAGCAGTCAGGGGCCACATAGGCCATGGTAGGTGACCTTTTCTCTTACCCAAGCAATTCTGTCCAGATCTGAGTCTGTCTGCCTGGGGCCACTGTCTGCATTAGTGTTCAGGGCATAGATTTTATCTGTACTTGGCTGAAACAGTTAGAAGGTTGGGGAAAACCCCTGGAGAATAGCAGTGCTGGGGGGGTTTGTGTGATTTCTTCCCAGCTATATAGTTGGTCCTTTCTTAGAATTTAAAAAACAACAGAGCTGTTAGCAGAGGTATTGGAAGAAATACTGTTTCCCTCCCTCCTCTGAGGGAGTTCTGAGTTCTAGCAGTAACTATTACCAGAGGCAGGATTGTAGAGAAGATATCAAATCTCTTTCTATCTGTGCTTCCTATTGTTGATTCTGACAACTACATCCATTTAGGGTCAGATTCTATCGTACATTGCTGCTTTGAAGCCAGCAGACAATAAATGCAGAATTTAGAGCATAATAACTCCGGTACTTTCAGTGCAAAGAATCCTCTGTTCACCTCTCCTCACTGCCTGTCTCTCTCATGCATGGTTCTCTTGACTTTGTATCCAACCCTGTGCACAAAACCCCTGCATCATCTATTTCTCTTGCAGTCCTAACTGAAGGAGCTTCTTCTCTCTATTTCCATTGCCATCTATCAGGCTTTTGAGTCCCTTAAAACAGCAGGACCAAAACTGGTCCTGTGTTTTCTAAAAGGTGATCAGACCCTAAGAAAATGATTACTACCTTCTCTTCTTGCCCTTCCTCTATCGCCCCTCTCACGGCTGCCCCAGGGAAACAGACATACAAAAAATCTGCACAAGAGGCAGAAGACAGTAAATGTCCTCTTTTGTGAAGGCACCAATATCTATCCTGGGGCTGCTGCAGCCCATTAAACCTAACACACAGAGATTTTGGGATTGCTTTCTGTTACTAAATTTTGGGGGTTTTTTACTAACCAGCACCAGTAGCTCTTAAGGAAAAGACAGGTTTTGCTGAAGCCTATTGCTTTTTTAATAGAGTATTTTACAAGCAGATACAGTTTAGATTACCAAATTATTGGCAGCACTTTGGTGCAACGTCTGGTTTTTTCCCTCAGTAACCCACATCATCTCTGACCCAACCCAGAGCTGACTGCAGCTGAAGTTGATACAAAAAGTACCCCAGCTGATATTGGCCAGTTTGTCACTCTCCATTTGCTTTTTCTTCTGTTCATCTGCTCTGCCATCTCAAATGGTTTCTCTCTGCTTATCACATGGGTCACTTACCATGTGAAGGAGTAAGAAGAAGAGAAAGGAGAGGCAGCTGTATTAACAGTTATGCAGAATTATATATTATACATTCCTGTGTCATTCCTTGTCGGGCCCTTGGCTGAACGATGTGCTTTCGTCACCATGTGCTGTTGTGGGCAGGGTCAGTGTCATTTGCTTGCAAGGACGTGCACACAAGACTCATTCTTGCCTCTGAAAGGATGTGTTGGCCAAACTGCCAGTGAACAGCAGAGTTGAGTCAGCAGTGAAAAATTATAATTAAAAAAGAGAAAGAAAAAAAAAAAGAAGGAAAAATAATAGCAGCCATCATTTCCTAGAAAGCTCTGCAAGCTTGCTGGAAGCCTCTTTATAGCCTTGCAAATGCTGCGAGTGGTGTGCAGGCAGTTGCCACTAAACGGTGCAAATGGGAGAACTGCAGGAACTCACCATGTTTCCACAGCGTCAAGACTGGAAAATACCAGGAGCTTGCCACTCAGACGTGGTAAATCAGACTTGCTCTGCCACCTCCTGGCCCTACCAGACATCGAATAGAATTTAACGTGCTAAACAGCCTACTTCGTATCTTGCTCTCTTTCTGGTCAGGGGCCTGACCTAAGGTTCACTGAGATGACCAAGCTGTAACCTCAGCCTGGAAATATGCAGAAATATGCAGAATGAATGGATAAAGCCTTTGGGACCATAAATATGAAACAAAAGCTTTGCTGTGACCTTCACACATATATTTTAAAACACAATGAAAACATTAAAATTCTTTCTACTCTTGCTTCCCATACAAATGTGTTGCTGTAGAGTTTCTCACCTTACAGTGGGGGGGAGATCACTGCCTCTTGAGGTATCCCTGATGCTGCAACTGTCAGGCCTCATCCAACCAAACATTCAGGAATCTCTGCCTCTTTATTGCTATGTAGAGAGGAACTTCTGTAAGTATACAAAGAAGGACTACATACTTGTTTGGTTTTCAATATGGGACTATAATATGGAAAAAAAGGCTCTAGTTAATATTCTTCTTATTTCCTTCCTAGCTTGCAATGTCTGGTATTATTTCCTACTAATGTTGGTGTAGGGATGGAGATAGATATTGACTTTCATCTCTGTACAGAATTCTAGCTTTACTGCTCCATAAACTGCTCCAAGAGAATAATAATAACATGATGTCATGATTTATAAGCCCAATAAAATTTTTCACATTTTTATACAGTTTCAAATAGTATTTGCTTTCACAGTTTCATTTCATCTGAACTTCTATTCAATGGAAAGTTATAGAAAATCTCAAGGAAGTTGTAGCCTAAGGACATATAACCTTTAGCAATACGAGTCCACTAGTAAAGAGGGAATGTGGGTTTCAAGCGCTTCTTGATCCAAGTCTGCTCTTCAGTCATCAGTTTTCAGCCCCCCCATCATTCCATGTTCATTAAGGACTCTGATAGCCCACTGAGGGAAATAGAAAGATCTTTCAGAAAACACAAACCCAGACAAAAGCAAGAGTGTCTGCATTTTGAAACCCACATCACCGTCACTCCGCAGCTGAGTAACATCAACTTCATCTGGTAGGAGCACACTCTTTCCTTGGTTTACATGTGTGTGAACAAGTGATGTATTTTTAATGAGATTTATTTTCATGACAGGAACCTCATTGACAACTTGCATTAGAGACAAGCTAAATGAGCTGTTCAAGAGTAAAACAAGCTTTCTCACATTTGTTTCCTTTAATTAACCCATATAGGATGTTAATTTTGGATTAAGTCCTGCTTTATACCATCTATGAGATCAAAATCGTCCTTCCATAAAAGCTTTGATCACCCTATTTTCTTCATGTTAACCCTTTGAGGACATAACTCACTGAGAAAAACTAGAAGGGCATTTGCTTTAATGTTCTACCACAAAAATACAGTAACTTTTTTTCTGTTTTGTCTCAAGTAAAATGTCAATTGTTAAAATTTCCAGCTGGCCAGAAATTTTTATTTCCAGACAGGTTTACTTGAAGTACCTAGTCATTTACTGGAATTACCAAGTCACTTCCCATGTTAATCGAAAAGAAATTATATTATATGAAACCCTAGTGACCTCCAAGTGGAACTGAAACCTATTAGGTCTGAAGTACAGATCTCTACTGCATGTGCTAGTAAGTAATTGGTAGCAGTAGAAGTCCATTATCATCCACAGGGATCAGTTGCATGAGGTAGAAACTCAATCAACAAATTTGAGGGATGTAGGGTACATCCTTCATCATCATGTAATACAGATACTTGGCAACAAATAAACATAGAGGTTCAAGAAAGCCTTGGATTGTTTCAGTGTTGGATGAGAAAGAACAGATATAAGAAGCTGTAGCGGTGCTGGTTCTGCTTTCTCTCTGCTTACTCTCCTTCCTCACAGCTCCTTCCTCCCTATAATATTAAGTCCAAGTGTCCAACTTTTGCTTCTGCTGGCCCTGCTTCCCACTCCACACCCTGCAGTGCTTTGCACTCCAGAGGAGAAGGTACCAGGCCTGGGTTGCAGCATGGAGCTGCACACAGGCAGATGAGCTGCTAGGGAGAAGCTGGAGGGTGCTCACTGCAGATGTCACAGCCAGGAACTCAGCTGCCAAGAGAACAAGCTTCTACTGAGGGTGTTCAAATTAAAATTAGTCACAGTTTATGATTTGGCCAAGATGTGTTTTCCTGGAGACAGTGAAAGGGGCTTATTTGATACCAAAAATGCCTTTTCTATGATGCCTAGAAAAAGTAATCGTACCAAGCCACAGTATTGGAAGATTTTTAACCAGGCCAACATAATTGCCATACTCTAATTTTTATGTGTGATTGAACAACTTCAGGTAAAATTTTACGAAGTATGGCTGACATAAGCTGCAGGAAAGGGTGCTTAGAGAGACAGTGTTACAAAACACTGCAATTTCAGCCTTCTATCACAGTACCAAAAAGCCCAATCACATCTCATGGCAGTAATGGAAACACCCTTTACCATCGTTCCCAGAGCAGGAAGCTTGGGAGAGGCATCTTAAACCTCCTTCTTGACTCCAAGAGTCACACTGGAGAAACATTAAGGAACAAAGCACAATATACACCTTACCCAAAGGATGCAAAGTCTAGGCCTGGACACAGATTTGGAACAGACAGTCTCTGTGCTGTGAAACTGCCAGCACAGCCCTGGTTCTGGTTAGCAGACGTTCTTCCAGACAATGCCTGTGCATGGTTTGGGGGCTGACAAAGGCTGCAGATTATTCCCAATGGGCAGTTTGGATGCAGATACCTTGTTCTGGAGGCTGCATGAGTTTAGCTGTGTTTTGCCAGGAGTTCACCAGGTGTTTACTAACTTGTTTACTAGCAGTTTGTTTACTACCTTACTGGTTTGTTTACAAGCAGAGAGAGGTTCAAACAGGCTCCTAACACCAAAGAATGACTGTGGTCACCCAAGGAGATGGTGCACCTGTAGCTTACTCCTCACTTACTTCCCCTTCCCTTTATCATCAAAGAAATAGGCCAGTGGTGCTCAGCTTGTTAAACTTGTCAAGCCAGGCAGTCAAACTTCCTGTCAGGAACAACAGCATTTAACATACATCAAAATAATAAGGAGGAAGGTAATTTTTTTTATACCCATAGCAGGAGACCAAAAAGACACCATATCAAGCACATTTTGTCAGGAGATGAAGCCAAGGATCATTACTTGGAGGATTCAATGAAAGTTGTTAGAAATGGCACTTTCCACCACTTCATGCTTATCATGACATCTTGGCAAAGTGCTAAGAACTGTTTCTAAGGAAGAGGTTCTGGATGGTGGCAGACAGGAGCAGATATGATCACAAGCTTGAACTTGAAGAACATTTTATGCCAGATTAAAAAAAAAAAAAAAGAACTTTTGGAGCAACTGAGAAAAGACGAAAAAGAACTAGCATGGCAAAGTAACAACTGCAAAGGCAAAAATGACAGAAGATGTTTTGAAATTGCGTGCAAGAGCCCCAGCATCACAAGGGGAGCATCAGTTAGAAATGGGAGAATTTTAAAATGACTCAGAGCAAAGTGAAGACAGAATATTAAGGAATGTTTACAAATAGGTAGAGAATAATTTCTCTGAGGAGAGTAGTGAAAAAATTACTTAAATCGGTGCCATCCAGAAATGAATTAAAATCAGTGAGTTCCAGTCCAGAGGGAAACTTTAAAGCTAGATTTTGGAAAGCAAACACAGTTCAGTCTGTCATCATTCCCTTTGAATCCAGTGCTATAACTGGTGCTGAAAGTCTGTAAACCTGTAAGGTGGAACATAAACCCATCACTGATGATAATTTAAGGCATATGATTAACAAGGAAGGAAAAAGAGAGCTACCTCTCTGATGCCATCAGTCATAAATCAGCCAGGCCTAACTCAAGGTTGCAAAACTTGAGAATCTGACAACCTTGCAAAAATACACCAAAAGATTCTTCTGACAGATACTGCAGCCCCCTTCTGTTAGGAAAGTTTTAAGGCCTATTGCAGAAGCAATTGAATTGGGAATAGTTAAAACAAATGAAGTGGCCAAGAAAGAACAATGCTGTTCTGAGAATAGAAGCAAAAAGCAATGCATATTCCTGTGTTTAGATCATTCAATCAAGAGCTGTGTGGATTAACCTAGTGGGAGGTAACATAACCCTGCAGCCAGCTCCAAGAGCTAATACTGTGTTGAAATTTTGAAATGCAAATCTTGAGGAGCAATTTTGCAAAAACTCTTACTAGGCAAGTTTTTGGGAAAACCTTAAAAATAAATTGTAAAGAACCACATGAAGCAGCACTGTGTAGAACAGTAATTGCTATGCCAGGGGAAAGAAATGAAAGGATAATGCTAAGAATGTAATCTTTGACTCTGCTGTGAAACACTGAAGCTCCCCAGAGCATGAAGTGAGAGCTAGGAGAGCACTGTAACCACTAGTACAGGCACCCATCCCTTCCTATAGCGAGAGAAAAGCTGGGCATTGCAGGCACAAGCTCCAGGCCTGGGAGAACACCCTGACCTACAGGTGAGGGCAGGGTCAGTTCCGGAGTGTCTGGAAGTTTGAACTCTCACAGCTACACAACACACCATCAAACACACATGGAGCATGCTCCATACCTGATTTTGCTTAGGAATAATGATCAAACCCTCTCTTCAGATATTGTCAGCAAGTCTGGATTAAGTGAAATGGATTCCCAGTAAAAATCTGCAAGTAGTGACCAACCAGCGTCCTGATATTTGTTTGCTCAAAAGAAGCATTCTGCTTTTTTCATTCCTATAGCAATATGGCTTCTTGTAATGAACAAGCAACCTCAGTTTCTTTTCTGCACCTTGATTCACGCAGAGGAGAATTTACAATTTATCTTTACAGTTACAATTACAATTTACCTTTGCAACTGGAGTAGGTCACTGTGCTCAACAGGCTGCTGAAATGTCTGCCATTTGCCTGTTACCAAAACCCCCCCCAGGAACAGAGTCCAGTGAGCCCCTTCTTTCTGCCTACACCCAATATTCCCTATGTGCTGCCTGTCCCAAGCTTGAAGAAGTATAGCCTGGTTTGCTCCCAGCAACAGTATGAAGAGCAGCCAGGACATCAACATCAGCCCAGGGGCCTTCTGGACAGGAGAATCACAGAAAAAAAAAAAAGAGCAACAGCCTTGTCTTTGATCAATTGCTGCTGTGTGGTTTTGAAGATGGTCCCCTCAGCTGTCGGGTGATGCAACAATTCTGGCAGGCTGCCTGTGATCCCAGCCTGTGCTCTGTCTGTATTAGAGAGGCACTATCCAAACTTGTCTCTAGAATTTCAGCCATGCAGCCTCTCTGCAGTAGGACACAAGTAAGGGACACACACTGCACACAGAAGCAGGGAGCAGGAAACTTGGTTCCTTTGTACTGCATGCCATTGATCTCAGGGACTAAAGGACCTCCTGTTTCTCCAGCACCTTGGGTTCACACATGGGAAGCAGGGGAAATAGTGCTCACATTCCTTTGAAGAACACTTTGACTGTGATGGGAACCAAGCCACTGCTGTGGCTAAATAGATGCAAACCTCCTTCCCTCCTTCCATGCTGGATTGATGCAGCATGAAATATACAGTTGTAAACTCTGTAACCTCCTGAACTAGCACAGTACAAGATTAGAGGCACCACCCTAACTCTGCTCCCTCACGTGTGTGCATCACAGCACATCTCTGATGACATGATTATATATGCCTTCCAAAATAATATAATATTAGGCAGTTTTGTTCTATAGCCTTATTTATTACTTCTGAGTCTGTTGTCTCTACTTAATCTTTTTGTGCCTGGAAGAACATCACTCCATCAGTGAATCAGCATCTCCAGAGAGGAAACGAAATGGAGACACATTCATAATATACAGCAAATCGCTGTCTTAACACTCAGTTAATGTTCCACAGTGGATTAAGAATTATTGTCCTAGTATTTCAGCTTAGTCCAGATTTAGTGCCCCAGTGGAAGAATTAAGGACTACATGAAACAGTGCATGTAAAGCTACTTTCTAGAGCAATACAGGACCATGTTGCTATCACAGTCACTAAGGCAGGTATGTAAAAATCAAGGAGCTGTTGCAAAGTGGTTCCCTTTTCACAAAGGGGAGAAAAATGCATTTGGATACCAAAAGAAATTACAGTGGTATTGGTGGAAAGCAAACAAAGATAAGCTGGTTAAACAAAATTATTTTACTGTGTGCAGTCATAGACAGAATATGACTTGTGCCTCCATGGTCCATGGGTTGTTATGGACCATCCGGTTTGGTACTGCCTGGAATGGCCGCAGAAGAGACCTTACAGCAGCTGACGCACAAGTCCTAAACCTTTACTCACAAAAGATTCCCCTGAGGGCTGAGGTCTAAATTTGAGAGTAATTTTCTCTAAAATTCCTACCTCTATCCAAGGAATATTCCTGCAGCTCCGTATCTGCCCACTGCTCTCCCTTTCCCTTCTCTGACATGCTCTTGCAGGTTTGTGGGTGACTAAGAGTTGTTGAACTGTGTGCATTTTGATGGGATCTGAACTGTAAAACCCAGGAAGAAAATTCCCTGTGAAGGTTCCTATGATCCTCACTCTTCCTGCAATTTCAAATATCAGCTGTGCCACCATGAGCTCACACATCTGACTCACTGCTTCTAATCTATTTTCCTCAACTCAGTTTTGCTTTGGCAATATTGCCACCCCCACGTCTCTTGGTGACTGAACACTGAGCAAATTAAATCCTGATCTTTCTCTTTGACTGCCTCCTCTTGTTCTCTCAGTTTTTATAACTGAGATGCTGCCATATCCCTTTTCCTTTAGGTGAAGTAGCCAGACAGCTCTGATTGCTCACAATACTCTTTTGTACATTAGGCTATAACTAAACACAAATTATTTTTTCTTCTGTGGTGTTTCTAAGACTCAGGACAGATCACACCCTTGACCACTTTATCTTCTGCCAGATGTTATCTTCTCTGTTTCTGGCCTCTCTGAGATTGCAGCCAACTGAAAATACAGCTTCCAGATTGACCTCATGCCCTGCATAATGATGCATTGATACTTATTTTTCCCTCCTCATCCTCCATTTTCCCCTACAGCATTATTTCTGCTTCCTGCAGTGCCTTTCTCAACCTTCTTGTCTGTTTCTGATATTTCTTTTAGCATTCTTCCCTCCATTCTGACAGCAGTGCTGACTCTAAGCACCAAGTACGACTTACCACTCTGTCCTCTTTCTTTCTCTCATGCTGCCATGACATAAGTGACTTTTTTTGACCTGGCAGATCAATGACTCTCCATGTGCCAGTAAAGCCGTCTCTGTCCCAGGAGCCAATGCACAATGTCACATATTACCCCATCTTTTTTCAAATCCCTCTTCAAAACTTATTTCCCTTTAAAACAGAGAGTGACATCACAAAACCAGAATAACCAAAAACCACAGTGCCATTAGGCTTGCTGAGGGAACTATAGCCAGACGTTTCTTCCTTGTGCTGCTGAATAAAATCCATTCCATAAAATAAAGGGAGATGATAAATGGTATTACTGAGTGTGGCATGAAATGCAGAGACTGAGAAGGAAGCCTCAAGGTTTTAAGATCATTCTAAACTCATGATTTCTTCACTGAATGATACAATGTCTACATTGAACTGTACAGTTGAATTCACCACTTCTATCTTCATTCATCAGCCATTTTATGCACCCATTCCTGGGAAAAATACATGGGGCTGCTGGTGCTGCTGGAATACACGACACATTTTCCACTGATCCCATGCAAGTCAAGTATTGGCACAGGCTTACATGTTGCAGCATCTTGGTCTCTAACCTATTTCTATAGATTAGCTCTTTACTAATGTAGTAATTCCATTTGTTGTCAGTTCCTCCTTTTCTCTACATTTGTTGCTGTAAAGAGATAGGAGACATTAACCTTAAACATTCAGGAGCTATCCCATTATTAGGCTGTCTCCTTCTAGTCAGGCTTAGAGGAAAATGAAGGGAATGCAGTTTACTTACAACACTTATGTGGGGTTTCTTTCCAGAGTTCCAGGAACACCCAAAGCTCAAAATGTCTTCTGTGTCCACATCAGAAGCTTTCTGATGAGTTCATTCCTGATATTAGCAAGTGTGTCCTCCCTTTGAAGGTCCCTCATGGTGTTGCTCAGTGCAACTCATGGTAATTGGTCATGGGGCTGCCCTTGACCAGAACACAGGCTCGTGAGTGCCCTTATAGAAAGTGTAAATGGCTGGGACTGGGGACAAAAATAGGAATAGGGTGCTTGTGCTACTATACAAGCTAAACTCAATCATCCGTCCTTTCTGCTCTTCATTTTCCATGTTTGCCCAATGCCTCATGACAGTCCAGGAAAATGGAGGGACATTCCTCCCTGTCGGGGAGGTAGATAATGCTGCCAGTGTCAAAGAATGAAGTGGACCCTTATGAGCTGCCTGGCCTGTTTTCCACCCTCAGTGTTCTGTGATTCATCTAATTAAGGTACACAGCCTGCAAAACAAGAGGAAATTTGGAACTTCTACCCGTTAGCTGAGCATGAATGGGATTTTTTTTTCTCTTGACTGTCTTCATTTTATCTGCCGCAGCTCTTCATGACTCAGACTCCAGAAGGGCTCATGGTTGTGTGGGTTGCCTCTGGCAAAGGCAAGGAGCTTGAAAGCAAGTGTCTGTCTGTCTGACTTTTACTTGTCTCTGAAAACAAACACTGAAAAGCCTATTCCCTGAGCGACTGACCCAGCTGCTGTGTCTTCCCTGCTTGTTGGGTACAAAATTATTAATTTCCTTCTACATAGTTCAGTACTTAAAACATATGTGAAGGGGACACAAGGGCTTTCATATTAAGCAAGGATAAAAAAAGACTTGTTTTACTCTTAATGAAGAAATAATTTCCTTAAGAACAAAAAAGCTCCTCACAGCCAGTGCTTATAAATTGCTTAATTGGAAATACACATAACAGTCCTATGAGGATTATTAGAGTGCTTCTAGCTGGAATTAGAGTCAGGAAAGAAAAGTTATTTTAGAGATACTAATAAAACAGGAGGTTGTGAAGGCTTGTGGGATATATACAGCTGTTTTATTTTAGGCTTTGCATATAAAGCTGATTTTTAACCAATCTGTTATTGGTTTGCAAGCTCTGCTGATTAGCCTTGAACCAGAGAGGAGTGAAAATAAAGGCACAAACCCCCAGATCAGAGAATGATAGCTCCAAAAAGACAGACTGGGTTTTTTTCAGCTGAGACTTCAGGCTATTGGGCCAGCTACTGCTGTCTAGGTACTTGATGTTTCATAAATGTGCCAGAAACAGAGCTAAAGACATCTTTGTCAGTACCTTTCCTTGTTTCCTGATAAGTATCAAGCCCCTCAGCAATTCTTTGCTTTCTGCAAGAGATGCCCAGTGCACAGGCAGGCTCCTTGCCTGGCTGCAGTGGACCTGCTTCCTGCCCCAGTCACCCTTCTCCTGGGAAAGAAGGAAATGGTGGCTCTCACAGCTCCACCACCACTGACTCCTCTGTCTAATGAGCTTTTCTGTGCAGGAGCAGTGATCCTACAGGGCTGCATAACATTCCTGGATTTTATGTGCTTTGCTAAACACAGATATGGAGCCTCTCAGCTGCCCATGGCCAACTAAGTCAGCACAGCTTCTCCTTTCCCTTGGAGGCAGCAGAGAGGATGAAAAATGTCCACCTGCTCATCTCTGCCCAGCGACCCCACATGCCCTGTGTGAAAGAGTTTGTTTCTGTTTGTAGCTCTTTGTCTAGAGCCCAGCTTCAGGGTCAACTTCCATGGCACCTGAGGCCTTTCCATCACTGAATAAACCCCAAACCTTTCTTTGGTGGCTGACTGTAAAGGCACCTGCACCACCTTCCTGCAGCTGAGTTTGCACATTTGGGTTTGGTTTGGACACTGCATCCAAAAAATGTGCTGTGCGATCACCAGACAGGCACAGGCAAGGGGCAGCCAACAGCACTGGGGTCACCTCACAATCCCAGGGTCCCCTCACGGTGGCAGGGTCTTCTCATGGCCCTGGAGTCACCTTGTCACCCACAAAAATGGGATTTGTGGGCAACAAGCCTATAATTACACACTTGAGGGAGACATCGATTATCTCAGAGTTGCACAAGCCTGGATGCTCAGTGGTATTCCACAAATCAAGCCCACCAACTATCAAAACCTTTTGCTGTTTATACATGTTAACAAACAAAGGAATTTGTGTTCATTGGCTACAAGTTACAGAGTTCTCTTGTTAATTAGCATTCCATCTTCTGCTTATTAATGATTCTCTTGCTCTTCCTGCTAATTAGTCCCATACTCAGTCTTTCCCTTCTTTTGGGTTAGTGGGTTTCTTGGATCCATGGCCCAAGTTGGTGGTCACCATCTCCCTCTGCCAGAATTACATTTTACCCAATTGGAGCCAGTTCAGCACAGTTGCTGAGTTGTCTTTATTAGTTTCTTCCTTATATTTGAGGTCCTGCCAAATGTCCTCGTGGGCCATAAATTCTGCATTCTTTGTGTCCACTATCAGCTGCACATCCTTCTCCCCAAGCTTTGTTAACCTCCCCCGAGGTCGGAGATCACTGAAACACCTGGAGCCCTAAACCTTAACCAGGCAACTCCACCACCAAGCAATTTGTCTTTCTAACACCTGGACATCACTCAGAGATTGCTCGTTAGCTGCTGCTTCTAAAATCTTTCCCGCTGATTAGGCTGGAAAGCATCTGAAGATCAAACACCAAAAGATGTCCTTTCTTAAGGAAATTTTTGCAGATTCCACGTTTTGCAGCACCCTCACGGCCCGGAGGGTCCCTCAGGGGCTCGGGGGGTCCCTTATGGCCCGGGGGGTCCCTCACTGCCCGGGGGGTCCCTCACGGCCCTGGGGTCGCTCACGGCCCGGGGACNTTCCCTCACGGAGGCAGCCGAAGGGAGGTTGCGCCACCTGGCGGCCGATGGCGGCGCGGCGGCTCAGGCCCGGCCGGTGCCCGCGCAGGAGCCGTCGGGCTGGAAAGTAAGAAAAGTCGCCAAAAAATAAGAAAACAAACCCAAAGCAAGACAACGAGGCTGTGCGGAAATGATCACCGGTAGCGCCTGCACAGGTGTAAGGAGCTGTTTTTACTTCTCTGCAGCTCAGGAAGCCAACAAGCCAAGACACACCTGGGAGAAGGGAAGGCTGCTGATAACTCCTTTTTATTCCTATCCGACCCTGCCCAGCTGCGTTTCCTTATTTTATGAGTTACCTTTTCTATTTTCTCTTCTAATAAACGGTGTTATTTGAGTTCAAAAGCCCCACAGGGCTCATACACTACTGATGCTGAGGAGAGGAGGAAGAAAAGGTGTCCCTTTGGAAGGTGGATCCACTTCAAAGTTATGGTGATTTGAGGACTGTCAAAACATGGGGAGCCATGCAAAGCTGACAATAGCTGAGCAAAACTGGCTTTTCAGGCAACACTGCAGGAATGAAAGAAGAAGAAAAAAAAAACACTTAAAGCACTTGAAACGTAAAACTTAAACAGAGGACTTTCATTTTAAAATACATTCCTTTTTTTTTCCTCTTCCTTTTAGCTAGTGAGAGAATATCTGTTAGCAGCTCTGCCAGGTCAAACAGTTTCTAGATTTGATTGAGGATGGTATAAAGGTCCACGGGGAGTAAAAGCAGTAGCTACTAAAAAGTAAAGCTGAAGTTGCCTGTTTAAAGTCTGGCCTGATCCTAAAGGCAAAGAGTTGCCTCCCTGAATCTTAGAGGAGTTGCACCGACAGGTAGCTTGGCAAAACCTGTCAGGCTGGCACCAGTAAGGAACTGGGATGTTAGTCATGGACTCCTGCATGGCTGAGGCAGGGGCTTTTCACTCTAAAAATAAGTAAGACTCATGAAGGGCCTCTTCTTTCACATCAGCTATGGTTCTTGTATGTGCATTCATGCTGTATGCTGTGTATCATGTGCAGTCATTTTACAGCTTAAAATTTGTGTGTTCATCCCCTCCAAAGCAGTGAGGGCAAAGGCCCAGGCCATGATGGAAGGGGATCTCTGGGTCTAAATATCTGCAAAAGGGGAATAAGAAAGGGCATGGACAGGTCTAGGTTTGGATTTCATAATTTTAGTGATGTTTTTTAATTGAGGGGATGATGATCATGTGTGTCAGGGCAGAACTGAAACACTTTGAAACCTGGTTCATGTTTTCCAGAGAACATGAAGCACAAATCTGCTGCTAGAATCTGTTAATTCTGCAAAAGAAGAGCTGGGTAATTTTGTGGGAAAGCTACTCTCAGCCTCCCTGATCCCAAATTTGGGTTACTTGCCATACCTCACACTTTCCTGAAGTTCACCAGATCTGAGCATAAGTAAGCATGTGAATTTCTGAGTGTTTAGAGAGCACACCTCTAAGCAGAAACCTAATTTAGGCAGAGCTCTTTCTTCCTATCATTTTGGCTTTCCTTTAATGAAATCTCAAATTATACATGGAATGTAATTTTATCTCTGTCTGTCACCATGCTGGGCCCTGCAGGTTGGTAGAGAAGTAAGCCAAAGCCTGTAGCTATCAGTGAAGCTCAGTTCTACCCATGGGAGGAGTCCCATAAAAAATAAAAAACCATTTGATCAAGCAATCACCTCTACTGGTGAGAAGTTTAGTGTCTGTAAATATATGCATCACAGCTGAAAATAGTGTCTCACTACGATCTGCAAACTCAGAAGAATCTGCTTACAGTGTCACTCCCTAACACTTTCCAGGCAGAAGAACAGAGATTTTTGTCCTATAGTTGCTCATTTTCAGCTTCAGTAGAAGCCTCAAAATTAGAAGACACTTTTAAAGAAATACCATCTGGAATTCCCCCGCAATCTCAAGGCAAAGTGTTTTAAAGAATCACGGAACCAAAGAATATTCTGAGTTGGAAGGGACCCACAAGAATCATCGAGTCCAACTCCTGGTCCTGCACAGGACAGTTACAAGAATCACACCATGGGCTGTACTTCTGTAAGCAGACTTTGCACAATCCATAAAAATCTTTAGGTCCTTCTAATGGATGAAGCTTTTTAATTCTGCCATCTCCTGTCAGAACAAATTTTACTGCAAAGATTACCTTCATAAAAATTGAATTGTTTGTAAATTACTTACCTCACTCAAAAGGACAGAGGATAAAGGAAAGATCTGGGGAACATAAGGTACTTGGATTCTCAAAAATTTGTGGGCAAGGCTCCACCAAAGAGGTTCCACACCAAAGATTATTAAAGAAATGCAGCTGTCATGGGATCACAAAAGTTATTTCATGCAGTGAAAGCTGTTTTCAGAATGGCAAAGGGTGAGGAAGAGTCAGCAGTGAGGTGTCCTGGAGATTGGTGTGGGAACCAGTTTTGTTTAGTATATAACCTGTGGCTGGAGAAAGGAGTGAGCAGTGCTAGCTCTGTGTTCACAGTGCTACTGAAGTTTTCCAGTTATCCAAACACCACACAGAGGCACCTGAAGGACCCCACTAAACTGAGTAGGAAAAAGAAGTGACAGGTGAGCTTGGGTGCAGATAAATGTAAAGTGCTGCTATAGGAAGTCATGAATGTGACTGTATCAACAAGGTCAGAAAAGAACTAGATGAATTTGGGATACTAGGTCAAAAGATTAATACTCTGAAGGACTAGGCAAGGGTATAGCCTCCAATATCCCCAATCCAACAGCTGTGGGAACTGAGGGAATTAGTTAGGGAATGTGTTGCTGAAAGCAGCCAGGCAAAGGTGCTCTGCTTACTTGGCTTCTTCCACTGCCAGTGCTGGAGACATGGCAGGATGCTGGGAGCACCCAGCACCATAGGCTTTATTTCCAATTTTGACAAAAATTCTGGTACAAGAAAATCTGAACAAAGACTTTCAGCTATCAAAAGAAGTGGGTTTTTTGGTAATATTTTGATTATTTTTTAGTGCTTTAACACTGTTAAAAATAAAAAGCCAAGTATTACATTATCAAAAATTTACTATTCTTTAAGAATTATCTTGATAGATTTGGATCAGTTTTCCTCCTTGTAAAACTGGTTTTGATATTTTGAATTATCATTTTGAATTAGAACTGAAGTGTATTTTGCAATTTTGCATATTGTTGTTTTTGGTGGAATAGAAACATCAAGTTCCCAGTCAGCTCTAGTGATTATTTCCTTTTCTAATGCTTGTCAGCCTCTTCTTTATCATCCTGACATTCTCTGTGACCCTGAAGCCAAGCTCCATGAGAGAGTGGCAGGGGGTGCTTTCTGCATTTCTCATAGCTTGTACTGTAGTTTGGGATTCTCCAGACTATTTTCCCTATTTCTGTTCAGCTGTGAGATCTGCATCCCACAAGGCATCTTGCCCTGCTGCCTCTCCCAACCCTTTTCTTCCCTTCCTTCCTCCCAGGTTTTCTTGTGAGTCTGACAACTCTGTGATAATCATTCCTCCTCCTCACCGTTCTCCAGGGGGATCTGCGTGGGTGGGCAGAGCTGGTGTACAGAGCACAGCTCTCTTATCTCTGCGAACTCATGAAATTCACCAGAAGCCTTCCCACCAGCAATAAACTTCTCCTTCACAGGAGATCCATAGCAAAATACGCGCACATTTTACTACAGTTGGGGCTGGCACTGGAAAATTATGACTGATTTTCTAGACCAAGCACTGCTTAGGAGTCACTCCCGGAGAAATCTGGCTTCTTGGCTTCAGAGTAGCTTCCAAAGTGCTGGGGACAAAGGCAGGCATCTTGGGAGCTGGAGCCTGGTGGCCATCCATGTCACCAGCTGAGAGTGGTGGTGCAGCAGAAGACAGAGCATGCTCCCCCAAGGCACTGCTGGCTGCTGTGCTGGCCAGGGAGACATGGGACAGTGTGGGACATGCCAAACCTGTCAGCTGCTTTTGGGGTGACTCACTCAGGGAGGTGCACCCAAGTAACTGAGGCGTGGGCAGGATTTCGCTCAATGCATCATCTGCTTGTGACAGTGCTTCCCCCCACACAAGGGAATATACCCTTTAAATTCCTCTGTTTAAATCCCTGTCTTGCTGCCTGCTGGTGTGTGGGCTCCAACTAACTACAGTTGTAAAAAACCCAATACCTACATGAGACTGGCTCTGAGGGATCCATCAGCCTGGAGCTCCCTAATGGTCAGCCCCAGCAGAGCTGCCAGGGCACGAGAGAAACTAAATCAGAATCCCTTTCTCAAACACAGGAAACATGGAAGCAAATAAGCCAGAAAACTACATCTTTGGGGATCACATTCTTGTGGTGAAGTAGTTAGGGGTAAATCTCCTGCTATGAAGGCAAGGATATAGTCTTGATGTTCTTTAAATGATATCAGTGAAACTTCTCTCTCTGCATTCTTCCATGAAATCAGTAACTTAATATGCAAGCACAGGCTTAAAGGAGTCATCCTTTGGTTATAGTTTGCATGTACAAATGTGCCTTGAGGGGATCTGTGGGTACAGTTGGCACTGGAGTCTACACTCCGTGATTATCATCATCATCCTCATCATCCTCATCATCCAAACCAGCTACTCATCACCTGAAACACTTTGGGTAGATGTTTTTATCAGAGCAGAGGAGGATCTGGATGGTCCAGGTTTTGGCACAGAATCTGGTGGATCCTTACCCCATGGAGAGCACAGAGGTGCACATCTGCCTGAAGACCTTCAGCTGAGCCTACAGGAGAGCTTGGTGCTGGAAGCCTTGCCAGGGCATCTTCCTGTACACAGAAAAACCTGAGGAAGGAAAGGAGCTGGTTGATGGTGCACAAACCAGAGAAGGAAAGCAGGCTGCCAGCACTCTTATGTTCACGGGAAACAGCTGCATAAGCTGAACCCAAACATAAAAATCGAAAATCTCTGAAACCAATTACCATTCAACCCCTGTTGAGCCCCTCCTTCTGATTTATCACCACCTTTCAGCAGATCTGTGAAGTGTGGGTTCACCTCATCTCTTGGGGTCATCCTCTGACAGCACAGTCAGCTACTGTAAGCCTGTGAAGGGAAATATTATTTTCCTCAAATCACATTTTTTGAGACAATGGGTCTGCAGTCAGAATGAAATCATCAAACAATAAGTTAAGCCAAAGCAAAAGCAACAGATACTCGTGGGTGGTTTTGACCAATTGGCTAATAAAAGACACATCAATTTTATATTGCAAGTTTATTATTTTAATACAATCAGATCAAATTATTTTCACAGCTAGCGTACCTAATTATATCAGGCTATGTATATATAGTTTATTCCAGCATGTTACAATTGTTTTATCTTTAATCATGCAGCAAGTAATGTGCAAGCACAATTATAGGGAAGATTTTCCCTCCACCTATAAAAGAGAAACCAAAATTACAAAAGTATGGCTTTATAAGAAGGTTGTATCATACAATGAACATTCATTTGTACTTGGACATGGCAACATTCAGTCTTAATAAGTGAACAACAGCATCTGTCACTGCCATGCTGATTCCAGAAACGTCAAGGGAACTGGGAATAGGGAAATGCTGTTGATGTTAGAGATGGAAAATATATATCTATATACATTCAGAGTACAAAAAATGTAAAAAGTGTTTTCAGGGACTAAGTGTCACATTTATTTGTATGCTGAAGTCAGAGTTATGGAGCCTTGAAGAACACAAATGCACAGTTTGTTTTCCTTTAGACCAACAAACATCAGTAGTGATGGAACCGACTTAAAAAGCATTACTTCAGGTGTAGGGAGGTGTAACTGAGGTCAGAATCTGGCCTGTCCTTCCTGCTAATGATGCTGCAGAAATAGACAGAAGCATAGGGTTAGGAAGTCATAGGTAGCTGAATTTTGCTGGCAGCCCAGAAAAAAAGAAAGACAGAGATGTATGTTTAAGAGATTTTATTTTTTTAAAAAAATGTGTTCTAGAATAAAGTGTGGCCAGCATCACAAACCCTTTGCTGGATGATTATTGTTGCTGGCAAGCAGAAGCCCTTGTGCTTGGTGTTCGGGGATAAACCACCCATTTCAAGAGCAAAACTGCTGCCTCCTTCGAAGAGAAGAAATGTCCTTACCTGTCAGCAGCACAGGGCCTGGGGCACACACACTGACCTTGTGAAAAGGCTGCTTCCGCAGGGCATCGCTCTCTGCAGTGGGTGGGAGCTGACAGTCAGTGACGGATTTGCCAGGAGAGGGCAGGCAGACACACGACAAGAGGGCAGGCAGACATGTGACAAGAGGGCAGACACACTCGCACGCACGTGTGACAAGAGGGCAGGCACTCACACACCTGCGCGTTTGCACTCACTCACTCACACTCACTCACTCTCACTCACTCACTCACTCACACCGCCCCACTGCGCTCACTGAAGTGCTGCTCACCAAAACCAAAGGCTCACACATAACAGACAATTCAGATCCTTACAGTGCTACTCCTCAAAATTGAAATTAAAGAGATGTAACCTGGAGAGCCAACTTAAATCCAAAGATCAGAAAAGACTTTACCCTCTCCCCGTTTCTCTCTTGTGTTTATTCTTTTTCCCAGGTTCAGAAGTACAGATCTGAGCGACACTTACTCAGTATGCAGATATGCAGAATGTAAACATCACCACACAGCACCCAGCACCCTTTTTGATTAACAAAGTCACCAACATATTTGCCATGCAAGCATAGGGATTTTTCAAGACTGTCAGGTTGCAGGAAGTCTGCAAAATATTTCGAGTTTACTTTTGCTAATGACCTGGCTTGGAAAGAATGGAGAGAAAAAACCAACACAGACAGGGCTGAGGTAGATTTGGCCATATCTGATATAATGTCACTGTATTGAGCAAGAAGACAAATGGGATCTCAAACTAACCAGCAGACCACCACAGCATAAGCAAACAGGGTCTAGGGAGAAGGTTCCCCCATTCCAGCAGAAGGAGTGTCCATCCTGCAGTCATATTGCTACAGGCAACGGAAAGAGTTGTCACCACAGTGCTAATGACCCTCAACTTTGGCCTACCGGGACTGCACATGGGAGGCCTGATGTGATTGAGGGCCAGCTGGTGCTCAATCTCTTGCTAAAATGGTCAGGAAAAGGAGAAATGAGGGGGCTGTGGAGTGATCTTTCCTGTGTGGGAAGTTGCACATGGACCAGCAGCTTTCTTCCAGGCTGGGGCACCAGTCACAGGAATGTCCCAGAAAGAAATTATTCAAGACAATTAATCTTCTATTCTCTCTCATGGCAGGTGGGTTGAGGGGAGCCTCCCACATGGACAAATGCACGCACACAAGCATCCTGCTGTCTGCTACAAACCCACCCATAAAGCCTGAAGTGCCTGATTCCTGACCTCTGCATTGATCCACAACTACTGCAGCCAACAAGAGACCCCTGCACCATTTTACATTTGCTCCTAGTGGGCTGCTCTGTTTCTCTGAGTACAGCCTTAATAGAAAGTGCTCTCCATTAATGCCAACAGTCCCTACCTGCCTCCTTGGATTTGTAAAATGAACAGCACTCCCCTCCCTCCTGTCTTTGTAGAAACTCTTCACAGCACTGAAACTCACATGGTTTCAAGCCAGTGCAATAGCACTGGATGATTTCCATTTCCTCCTTTCCCGGGATCTCTGCTTCCAGGACCTAATTACTATTCTAATAATATCCTTCACCAGCCTCCTCCGCCTCTCACCCACCGACATCCGGATGAGATACCGCAGTACTGCTGGGGACAAACCCAATCCCGCTCCTCTTGACTCCCAGGGTGCCACAGGGGCCATGCTCTGCACAGTCACTCCAGGCAGCCTGCTCTGTCCTCTGCCTCCAGCTCCGGGTTTTCGGGGGAGTATGTGCCAGTGCTGGGGAGCCTGAGGGCTTGGCAGAAGCAGCTGAGCCACCACTTATAATGCAAATCTGCCTTGGGCTCTGCTTTGCTTCCCAAGCTGTGACAGCCTCTGTCTGCAGCACAGGCTGTCAAGCGAACAGGCTTCCCCCAAAACCCTTACCCAACGCTGACCCTGCATTTCCCCGTTTGCAGCTTTTCCCATTGAACAAGGAGGAATAGACACAGATGGAGAAGGACATTCAAGTCCTCAGGGGCAGGGGTGGAGGGACACTGCAGCACCAGAGATGTGGGATTTCAGGAAAAGGGTTAACCCCTTCATGGCCTGCTTGCCACTTTTAGGGCTGGGCTGACATTTTCTCCACCTCACAAGCAAGCCTACTCATGCACCTGGCCTAGCACAGATGGCACAAGAACTGAGATCCTCCCATGGCATGCGGGAAGAGATGGCTGGGAGGAGCATCCCAGTGTCTCAGAAAGGATGGTCCAGGTGGCTGTGAGTGGCACGTTCTGCAGCCTCACAGTAAATCTCCACCTGGCCATGGCTGGCATTGCCAGTGTCTTGGCCTCACTGAGGTAGCCCATGCAGAGGGAAATGAAACAGAAATGCTCCCTGTGCTGACAGAAAGACTGGCGCAGGTCCAGCACGGCCTCCCTGGCACAGGCAGGCAATTAGCCGGATGAGACACGAGCCATTTTTGCACAAAGCAATTGAGATTTGACTGCACATCTTTCTTAGCTACTGCCTGTGGAAAGCAGTTTGTGCCCCACAGCCTTGGGCTCCAAATCCAGCTGAAGAGGAGAGTGAGTTCTTCACTGCTGCCCAGACAGATGGGGGAAGTGAGTTGTGCTACTTCCGCAGAACAGAGGATTGCGCTTACAGTGGATAACGCTGGTGTCCAAAATAAGGGAAGTCCCCCAAAAGGAGCTGGGATTCTGCCACTGCTCTGTTGATGCTGAGAACAGCCAGGAGAGCAGGACCAGTGCCTTGAGCAGAGAAGACAGCGTGGTTTAGAGCTACCCAGAAGGCTGCCCAGCCCCAGCCCCGCTTTCTGCAAACTCACCCTACCTGCAGTGCCCAGTCAGTGGGAACATTTTGTAACTTCCAGGATAAGGATTTCTGTCTGGACCTGGGTCACAAAAATACTCAAATTGACAACAAGTAACAACTTTTAACAGCAGAACATCATACCCCATCTTAGGATAACTAAATGCCTGTGGCTCTGAGACCCACAGGGGAATCAAGTTAGCGAGCTACATCTCCTGTAGAGCTATGTTCTAAAACACAAGTCAAGGAGAAATAATGTCACTTATGAAAGACAGGGCTCCCAATGTCCCTGCTCCAATTGCCATTTCTTTACTGGACAGCAGGGAAAATGGTTCCTTCTCCATTGCACAAGTCTGTAGAGCCATCAAGGCTGGGGTTGCCTTTAACCCCCTTGCTCCCAGGTGAGACTGGATGCTTTCCATTAGCTATTCTGCGGATCTTTATCTCCCATCCCCTAGGAAAATACATGCACTGCCCCTTCCTGAACTCATGCCCTCCACACCATGACCTGCTGTAAAGTAACTCTGTAGGATCAGTTATCCTGCTGGAACTGCCTCTGCATCCCTGCAGCATCAGCCATGCACTTTGTGGTTATTACTAATGATGCTTGAGCATTGTTAGAAAGGAAACCTGATGTTTGAACCTCGTTGGTAGGGGATGATATTTCTCCCAGCTCTAGCAGTGACACCATTAAAAATCCCACTGGGTACATAGTTCTTTTTAACCCAAGTGCATTACACAGGATACAGTTATCATATTGGGAATTCAGATACACTGATACCAGATGACAACTAAGAAACCGAACATAACACAGTCTCAGCTACAGTTAACCCTTCACATGCACAACAAAACAGAAAACAAGGAAGGCTTTTGCCTTTAAAAGTGCCGTGCCTGCAATCAGTTAGAAAAGACATTTAAAATCTTGTCACAAAATATTGGATTTTCCGGCATAGCTTAATAGGTTAAGTACTAAAATCACACTAAAATGCAGAGGGTGGTGGATAACCAGCTCCTCTAAGTTGCCTTGGAAAATCCAAGGCCCATTGAATAAAGTCAAGGAAAAACATTTACCACATTTTTTGCTGGTAGCTTTTTGCCATAGGATGGTAAGGGCTTTAGTGCCTGAGGTATAGGTAGTTCCTGGATGCTTTTAGGGAAATGGGAAGGGGGAAGAGTCTGGAGGATAGTTTGCATAGCTTGCAGGTATAAAGAAGCAGGTGTGTTCCCCACCAGGCTGTTGAATTTGTCTTCTCCCAGCAAAGCTGTCCAGTGGTCTGGATGCTCCCGCAGAACTTTCCGCATCTTAAACTGTGGGTTGGGCATGAAGAGCAAGAGGTAGTCGAGGCAGAGCTTCTTTGATGCGACATTGACTTTGGAGTCCCACATCTGCTCCAGGATGACGTCCAGGGGGGTAAGCCCTTTACTGTCCTCTATCCTGGGAGATGCTCCATTCCCGAGGAGGATGAGGACTGTCTCTGACCTCAGCAGTTCGCAGGCAAGGTGCAGGGGTGTTTTCCCATCTTCCAGATGAAAGCAGCCAGCCCTATTGATATAGGAGTTCAAGCTGGGGAGCTTGTGTGCAATTTTGATGATCAGTCCCAAGATATCTCTCCTGTCATATGTGACCGCCATGGCCAAGTGAGGAGCAGAAGATGGGCAATAGCAGAAGTGTTCCCCAGGCACCTTGAGAGCCTCCTCTGGAAAATGAGACAGCAGATACTGAGCATAAGGCAGGTGATTATGCACCACTGCATAGAGAAGGGCTTCTGAAGGAGAGTAGGTTCGTAGGCTGGCATTTTCCTCCCAGTAAAAATACTCCATAGTTCTCATGTCTTCCAGCATCCACACAGGCTTGTGATCTCTCACAGCCTGGTAGAACATATAGGATAAGAACTTGCAGTGCCTGCTCTGATCATCCTGCAGGCTGGCCTGGTTACTGGCCATGGCTCAGCAAATAAAGAACAGCTCCACGTAAAATCACTCCAGACTGTAAGATTGGTGCACTTGGAATGCTGATCCCGATGCTGCTGCAATCTTCAGGCTGTCATTGCTGCCTGGACTGCACTAGCTGGAATGCATGAGCTGATCATCTCCACCCATTCATTGTTTTTCCCCTCACTGCAGTGGTTTTGTTTAGGTAAGCACAATCCCACAGGCTCAGTTAACCCGTGCCATGCAAGCAGATGGTTGGTGAGTACATCCCGCTCTGCGCGTGGCACAGGTTACTGAAACGCTGTCAGACTGCCAGTGATTTTATACACACACAGCCACAGAGAACAGAGGGAGAGACTAAAATTAGCTTGAGAGGTGAGGCAGATTTCTGTCTGCATTTTGTGTCTAACCAGATCAGCTCATACGCTGCAGCAAGTGGAATAGCAATATTCTGCTATTTTATGGGTTTTTTTTTTTCATGTCACTCACACACACAGAGCTCATTATATAGTAAAAAATATGTAGCAGTGTAAAATACTCCACAGCTGATAATAGGCATGATTCCCATGCTCGGGAAATCAAAGGATTGGTAGTGGTAGCACTAGGAAAGGATCCCTATTTTATAAATAATGGTATGGCTGGCCACTTAGGAGACACTGATGTTAATGGATTATCTATAAGGCATTAGTGATGTTTAAGATGCCAGCATTAATCTCTGCAAAGAAAAGAGTCAAACGGTGTGTGCAGTAACAGTGCCCAGAGTCATAAAGCAGATTGCTGGGTTTAAATGCCTTTCTTTGTTCAGCAAGGAAATACCTGGAGTGCCTCTACTGCACAGCGAGGGCATAAACAAAAGATTAATGGACAAACCCCACTGGCAGGTGGGGAGCTTTGATCAAAGCATTTCTCAGATGTCCTGCTTTGGGACTCAGGTCAGAGGCAGCAGCAATGGGGGGAAGTGGGGTTAGGCAATCAGACTTGTGCAGCACCCTGGTAAAACACAGAGGACCAAGGCCTACAGGTTTGAGGGGAAAGTTCCTACTGGATAGGAAGGACCTGGCCAAAATTAAATTCACAGAAAATAAATGAACTTAGAGTCCTTTATGTCAAGCTCTGTTTAAGGGAGGAGGGTTTCTGTGCATCCTATAAATCAACAGATTGCAGTAAAATGGTGTCTTGGTTTGAAAAGACAGGAGTCTGTGAAGGACGGCAAGAGCCTCCTGTGAAATGGAAAAGGTAAACACCCTCCCTCCAAATTACCACAATTTCAAAATAAAAAGGCTCTCAGGAAAAGATATGGGAATAGGAATAACAGTTCTTTACTAGGAAAAACTAAAAAAAAAATACAAATGTAATTAGTACAAACAAAACTACTGATAGAGGCAGAAACTTGACACCCTGAGGAGTAGGGGTGCTGGTAACAGTCCAGTTAAATGGTGGCTGCTCCTCCTGGAGTGGCAGATGAAATGCTGCTGAAGCGGTGATCCTGTAGAAGGGTGTAATTTTCTCTGAAGGTCTGGTGATAGAGTAGATGAGCCTAGTGTTCCTCTGGGAATTCAGTAGAGAAGAGGCTGCCCCTCTGGGAATACAGCAGAGAAGAAGCTGTTCTGGTGTCCCAAAAAAATGCTGATTTTATGCAGGTAGGAATGCTTGGCTCCTCCCTCTGGGCGGAGCATCCCACAATGGGACTTTGTAATTTTATCAGTCATGCAGTGAGGCTCAATGGCCCATTCACAGAAGGTATCTCCCCGGAGGGAGAGATTGTTCTTGGAAGAGATAAGAAAACTGCCCAACTAACAGAAGATAACTGCCCCACCTTTAACAGATAGCAAATAGAATACATGCTGATCTTACAAGCCAGGACAAATGGTATATCACCATTTTGGTAGGAAAACAGGGTTTCCCTTTAAGGGAAAATACAGCAAATCAAGAAATCCTTATTTTCATTTCACAAGAAGACAAACATATAGTAGAGAGACTAGACTAGAGAGAAATTAAAGTATCAGATCTCCAAATGTTGTTTGGAGTCATCCAAAGAGAAAACCAAAGCCACTCACAAAACTGGGTCTAGATCTTGCAACTCTTCCAAAGCATTATAGCCATTAAGCAACCCTCACCTTCTGCAGATGTTAAGATAAAGGTTCCCTGGGAAGTGTTCACAGCACCCAGCCTGTCAGAGTTCAAGAAGCATCTGGACTATGCTCTTAGTCATACAGATTAGTTTTAGGTAGTCCTGTGAGTTGACTTGGTGCAGAGACACATAGAAGTCAAGAGAAAAATGTTCTTCAAGTTCTCCAATGAAGAGGGAAGCCAAAACCCCAGAATCAAGAATGGCCATGAGGCTTCTGGCCAATCACCTCTACGCCACAGCTCCAGGATGTCCAGGATGTGAAAATATCTGTAATTACGATGTAATTACATACATGTGTACCTTGTAATTACAGGTTACACTGTAATTGTGCCTAGGAAGCCCAGCCCAAAATTAGGAGTCCCTCAGGTGGTTTGCTCACCTCTTTATAGTTCCAAATGGCACAGGTCTGTCTGCTCTGGTGGCCTTGGCCTCTTATTATTTTCCTCCCGGAGTTTAGAAAAGCTGGTGCTAAGGACACCTGTTTGATGGCAATGCATTGCTACTGCATTTTATTGTAAGCATAATACATCCGTAAAACATTATAGAACCATTAGAAAGGGAAGACATTGCCATGGAAAGCTTCACTGAGGAACTAGAAAAAAGACTAGGAGTTTGGAAGTTTCTATTTATTTCTTTGAATTTTGATCTGTGGCTAAAAATAATGACTCCTAATTCATAAGGTGTTTGTTGTGGCTTTCCTCTTTGACAAAGTGCAGTCTAGAAGAGGAATAGAATCAGTTTTGACTCATAAAGAGAGCTTCCAAGACAGCAGGAACAGGTTTGAAGGGAAAAACTGAAAAACAAAAGCTGATTTTACCCAAAAGACCATTTACCTTTTCATCTGAGGCTGAGAAGCTCTTTAGATCTCTCCTGGGCAGATGCATTTTTCATATTTGATGGTGATTTCAGCTTATAAAATATTAGGTTATTTTGAATCTGTGAGAAATACAGAATGTTTCTAAGCTAATCAGAAACGCTCTTACAGTGTTATGCTCAAAATATTGTTTCTGGGCAAAAGGGAAACATACCTTACATATAAAGACAAGAACTGAATGTTAGTAGAACTGAAATTTTAGCATACTAATAAAAAGTCATTATTAGTCCAGATCAAATTATTACAGAAAAATAAATAATACTCCTATCAGAAAAAAATTCAATAGCAATAATAATAATTTTAAAAAATAATTTGAAGCCTTTTGCACCCTTCTCATCTTCTATCCTATTCCTGATGTTATGTTACCAGTGCCCATGCTCGTCTAAATCCTAAGGTTGGTGGTTTCATTCTGATGGTGGTGTTACAGGAAATCATCAGCATCTGGAGTTGTTCTGTGGGAGGAATGTGAGGTTGATGGTGGTGGTTTCTTCTTCCTCACTCCAGAATCTCCTGGGGGTCAGTTTTATGATTTGTTACATACTTTTACACCTGCTTTTTCTTCAGTGGATTGCAACTCCATTTCACATCCACATTCACAATAGATGCTGATTATATACATGTAAGATATTATTTATTTGTCCTCTTTTCTACCCCTGAAACCATTCTCTTCCAGCTCTGTATCTGCATTTGTTTAGCTGTCTGTAGGTGAGTGGTTTGTAGCTGTGAGTGCTCCAGAGTCAGGCCTGTGCCCCATCTCTTACCATCCCATTGGGCCTGCAGCCCCTCGCACTGCACCCTGTGCTTCCGCTTGGCAGGACCTCTGCTGTCACACCAAGCCTATGATGACCTCTGTTAGCTCCAGAGTATGAAATTGGAATTGTGAACACCTCATAGTGCACAAAGAGCTGGTATAAAACTATGGTTCTACCACGCAGTGCTAGTGAAAGTAAACCCAATCAGCTGTAGGCATCTGGCTAGAAGGAGGAAAATGTTCCTACAGCTAAACCAAACTGAAACAAAGCAGCAGGTACTCTGTAGTAGTCCAGGCAAAGCAAGTTTGGCAGGCCTTGGTCCTGAGCCTTTGCAAACTCAGTACAGAACCTGCAGCCTGTTGCCAGCAATGGCCAAATTGTGCTGCAGGGATAGAGGGTTCCACTAGATCCTGTTTCTGGAATAAACCAAAGCAGAAAGGCTTTGTGTACTGCATGCTGAGAGTGGAGCTTAGGCTTAGCAACCTTTCTCTGTCATTTCTTCCTCCTGCCCCTCTATATAAAGTTACAGGGAGCAATGAGAAGAACTGTGGGGACAAAAGTGAGTGAAGACACCTTCTGGAAAAAGAGAAAACCAACAGCAGCTTTTGGTCACTGGGACTGGGACTAAATCGGAAGTGAGGCTTTCGCGTTTGTCATTTCACTGCCTGGCGGGAGCAAGACATTTTTCTCCTTTAAGGGAAGAGTAACCTTGCCACAAGCTCCAGTAGATATGGGATCCACGTGAGCTCAGCTCAGCTCTTTCCACCATGTTTGCCTGCACACACACAGGAAAAACTTCAAGGAAGAAGCTGCTTGGGACACAGAAGAACAAAAGGCTTTGAGAAAGACTGAGGCCATCCTCCAGGATTCTACCTGTGTCAACAACTCCAATGAGGTGCTTCTTGTTCCCTTTCTGCCCTTCTCCAGTGATGTTAACTGGCATCTGTTTCCAGGCAAAACTGATTTCAATTCATCTGTGCCCTTTGTACAGGAGGGACACAGGATGATCCAGCCAGGATATACAAAGAAGCAAATCAATTGCAAGATATCGGATGCCTGAGCACAAAGCAGGAGGACGTCTTTCTTCAGAGGCACACTGTTATTCAGGATCATGTCTGCTGGTATTTTTCCTTTCATTGGGAAAGAAAAACTTACCTGTTGGGCATGGATGATAACCCTTCAGCCACAGTGAAGTTCTAGGAAATGCTTGCTGTGTCCTGCTTTCCATATCCAACCTGGGCTGTGCAGTGCAGCTTGGGGACATGCTGTGTGACAAATTAGTGCCCTTGTGCAAAACCCTGCTGCACCTTCTTCTATCTTTTACAGAGCATTAAGGCTTTCTTCTATGCCTTGCTACGTGCTTACCAGCTCCAATTCATCCAGCTGACTAAACTAGGCAGACAGTGGAAAAATCTACAGTCTGACCTGTCCCGGATTGCAGAATATTTCACTTTTGCTTACAGAATTCAAACAGCGAATGAGACAATCTTTTACTACATTGCTAGAGGCAGGAAATGAAAATAAGCAGATATTTGCCGCTTTGGAAAGCCTTTGAATTACTTGTAATGGGACCAGCTGATGTGCTGCATGCAGAACAAATCAAACACTAAATGGATATCTACCTGCAGAACTTTGGAAGTAAAGATGACTACCTCACATGCAACAGACACGTGCAATATATGTAAGAGGGACTCATCTGAGACAGATGGAGGATTTTCAGGTGATGTCCATGCTGCTGGTTGACCACTGCTGTAATCCACACATGTGTCCTGCTTATACTGCTACATCCAGATGCTCAGCTGGACATTGAACAAAGACCTGGAGGAGTTACAAACGCTGGGGAAGCCAGGCTGCAGGGTCTTGTTTATCCCACCTGTGAAGGGCTTGGCCTGTTGTGTCCCAGCTCCCCCCCAGAGCCTCACTTCCCAAGTGCAGATAGTCTGGAGCTCTGCGGCAACAAGCCCCAAACAACCTGCACAGATCTGAGTGTGCCTCCTCCTCTTCCTTTGTCCACTTTTAAACTAAGGGTATAGACAGAGCCCTTGATCTAGGAAACATTTCCAGCATATCTGGATGTTGACAGGGAGCAAACCTTTTAGAAGCAACCTGACGGTGTGTTGGCCACCAAGAGCAGTCAGTGCAACAGGAGCATGGTGACAGCAATGCCAGACAATGAGCTGCCCTGCTTATGGCAAAGCAGGGCCTGATGCAAATGTGAGAGCATCTCCACAGCTGTGAAAGCAGGGAAGTGCAAGACTGAAGATGGATCTTCAAACAGAATCTTCTGCGTCTCCAGTGTCAGAAGATAATTTATAGAGACAGCCTAATTTATAGAATACCTGGCAGGTGCCCATCTCTACCCCAGGTGAAAGCTGATTGCTTTCTTTTGGAGCCACTCTCATCTCTCTGGGCACACGTAACCCCAGTGTGTGTCACTGCATGGCACTGGCCAGCTGCAAAGGCATGCCACAGCTCTCTGGTTCTCACTATGTGACCTGAGTGGTAGAGACGTGAGGCACAACACCAGCTAGGGCCCCTGACTCTGAGGTACAACCTCCCTTACCTTCAGATGAGGGATGTGGGGATATTGAGTCTTTCCAAAAGCCATCTTCCTCCTAAGCCTTGGCAACCCCTCCGTTTAGGGTCTGAAAAGTGAGAGGGATGGGTGCTGAGGTCTCAAGTTGGACTGGGCTTAGGACAAAGAGCTGGGCAAGAACAAGACAAAGAGCTAGAACAAGTGAGCTGGGCCAGGAGATGGGTCAGGAGCAGGACCCAGAGGAGGTGGCAGAACTGAGGAGTGAACTTCATCAGAGCGCTGGAGAAAACAGGGAGCAATGAGGTGCAACCAGTGCCATCCTGTATTCTGAGCAGGGTTCTCATGGATATGAGATCCAGTGCCCAAATAAACTGTTTGGCTTATTGAGCTCTCCACTTACAGGGAAACTCACGTGAGAGCCAGTGGGATTGCCAGAGCCTGAAGACTGTCAAGTGCTGCAGGCTGGTCAGGGCAGAATCCTGACCACCACGAATCGAATGTTTTTCCTCTGTCAGCTCCCAGGGGAGGATTGCCCATTTCCAAAGGCAGGCACTCAGTAAACACTGGGCTAACTCCAAAGGAAGGATAACGATGTTTCCAGCTCTAACTGAATGTCATACACATCTTCAAATGTGGGTTAGATCAAGCAGTATGTTCATGTCTGGAGGATAAGACGTCCGCTCAGTTTAATCAGCTATAAAAACAACAAAGCTCTTTTTATTCCATTTTTTGAAAATGCTTTTGAGAGCTGATTGCACAGAGCCTGCATGCCAAGAATCCCAGGGTCTCCCATTTCTGTAAACCCATTTGTTTCAGTTTCCAATTCCTATCCTAATTTGAGGCTACATCTCTCAAAGGCAGTACATAAATAGACAGATTACCATGCCTCTTCCAGAAAGTAACCTGTCAGCTGAGTTCTGTTTAAAGAACAAAAAAAGCCCTTGCAGACAGTCTGTGCCTACATTGAGCCAGATGCTGTTTTTTCCAGGGAAAGGCAGAGACTATGAAACAGTTTTATATCATTGGATGCTTTCCTTCCTCGTGATGATTACGGGGTGTCGGTGCCCTGTTTCACCACACCCCTATGTAAATGTCAAGGCTGTCAACTGCTGAGAAAGCATTCAGGAAGGCATGAATACATTTAGTTTCCAATACTGACAAAAAGCAATGTTTTTTTACACCAGCCATAATTAACCTGCGGAATTCAGTGCTACGTGATATCAGCGACGCTAAATGTTTGACAGTCTCCAAAGTAAGTTGTTTTTTTTTTTTCTGTAAATTAAGGTCTTTGTTCTGTGCATATGCAGGAGCTGACACTACACCAAAACTGCAAATCCAAAGTCCTACCACCATGTAGATGGGCAAATAAATAAAAAACTACAGCTGTGCCATTCTTAAAAAAATAATGTCGAATTTGTCTGAACCTTTGTAGTTGGTTTTGTGCTGTATTGCTATTGCAAACAAGGGCTGCTCAGAAAGTTAACTTCTGGGTATTTTTGTGGGGCAAATGTCAGTGCCACAAGACTGAGCTGCTCTGCAGGATGTATCAGTTTCATTGCATCTGTCAACAAAACTCATGGTCCAAAAAGGCATGAAAATATTTTAGAAATTATGTTTATTGAATCCATTACAAAAGAAAAATCCAGGCTGTATGCAGCTCTGTAAAACCCCATAATCGGCAACTTATGAGCCCATAGTTAACTGCTGGAGGTCACTGAAAACAATCTTCAGCCCCAGTGTAATTACAAAATTATTTGTCAGGAAAGTCTTTGCAGTTCTGAGATCTCAGAGACTGAGAGAGATTTCAAAGTTAATTCAGTCATCAAGAGCACCAGTTCCTATACCCTACATTTTATTGTCTCACAGACAAAATGCTTCACCCAGAGCCAAAGATAACCTCTCACCACTGTTCTCCACACCTTCCAGTGGTTTTATCTGCAAAGGATTTTTAATCTGGGAGAAGTGCACAGTCCAGTCAACAATAAGCTTTTCAGAACTACTTGAAAATTGTATTTGTCCCAGTAAGTTTCCTCTGGACTTTATTACCACTAATGCTTTGTTCAAAGAACTGTATTGGCAGAGTGGATTCCCTGAGCAGGGCACTTGTGATGACTGAGACAGTGACAAATTGCTCCTACTATTACATATAACCTGCAGCTGGTCACCATTTTCCTCCATCTTCATGGTTTAATGTATATGTGAAGTTGGCCACTGAGAATTCACTCAAGAGCAGATGTATTACTAGCAAAATGAAAGCAGGAAATTCCATAAGGCTGCTTAAAGGAGGAGCATTTTGGTGCCTCACAAATGCTTTGAGCACTTTTAGATTCTCATTAAGTCCATTGAGGTACAGTGTTTGCTTGGAGTATGACCTTCCTGTGAGAGAGCTGCCTCGGTGCTCCTTCATCAGGACCCAGGGAAATACCATCCTGGACACCTCTGATCTGTGTGACCATACAAATACTATCAATACCAGAAACCCTGAAACAGCTGCTGGTGCCTAACAGCCCTTAATGATATCCCAGCCAACAGTCGCTGAATTGAACAAGAAATTTAAAGATCTTCACAGGGTCACCCTTTTGCTGACTGAGGCCTCTGGCTCATATACTTGGTTGATTCAGTACAGAAAAATCAATTCTATTTGTGACCAACTAAAGAGAATGAAATATTCATCAGTAATGTTCCAAAGGATGTTGGACTGCCTTGGCATAATGCAGGATTTAAGTTAATGACTCCTATATTTTGTTTAAAGAGAGTCTTCTGCCCATCATGACCAAAACTGTTGCCTTTCGATAAAGTTATAATTGGTGGTGAAGAAAGAACTTTTACTGCAAAGTAACCAAAAGTGAAAGGGAGAAAGAAAACAGCTAAACTTTCAGATCATTGAAATTTAGAGGGATGGTTTAAATTTTTAATATAGGTGTCAGTTGAATGCTGGTTTTCTTTTGGGTGGTTTTAGTTTTGTTTTATTGTTTGTGTTTTCTTTAGGTGAAAACTTAAGAAGTAGAACCTCCTTCCCTCCATAACATGAAATCTGCACAAACTCATCTTTACAGGCAGCTTTCTGGGTGACACATGTCAGACTGCCTTTGCAAACACTCCTTCAAGATGTCAACCGCAAGGTACTGAAGTCAAACAAAAAAGTCAGTCTGGCCCTCCTCTTAACGGCATATGAGATACTCTGAAGAAGAAGAGTTACACCACTGGCAGCAAAATTCCTCTGGGTGGCACCCTAATAATAATGCAGGCTAAGGGAGGGCCATGGCCTATATCCATGTTCTGGGACTGCAAGCTCCCCTCTGCTCAGCAGCACGTGCCGCAGTTCTCTTGTGTGCGGCACACTGACTGTGGTCCCTCCCCTCTTCCTCGTTCTCAGGCTTTGCCTTTCTGCACCAAGCTGTGGTCACTGAACAGAAATCCAGGCTCTGGGGGCTAGGAATTAGATTGGAGGGATGCTGCTTTCCCTGACAAGGATCATGGTGAAATTCAGCAGACACAGGACGTGCCGTCCCCTTGCTTTGCCTGGCAGTGATGGTGACAATGACGGACAATTCACAGGGGGCTGCTGCCCTGAAATGTAACATCTTGTGCCATTTGAGATGGGACAAGGACACGAGACACCTGCACAGAGCTGCTAGAAGGAGCTAGTGAAGTTCTTTACCTTTCCACAAAAGTAGCTGGAGGCCAGGGAAAATAACCTGGAGCTCCTTAGTACCAATTTCAGACGCCTCATGTGATTTCACACACTTCAGCCACCCTGTGTGACAGGAGTGGGGACTCCTCCCCCACGTCAGAGCTGTTGCTTCAGGAGAGGAGGGTGGCACTGTGCTGTGCCCACACCTCATCTCCTGAAGGCTGAATCAGCAGCAGGCACTGCTTGTTCGATGCAACTGGAGCCTTCAGTGGAAGGACTAGAATATTTTTATGGAAATGCTTCTCCTCTGAGTTGCTCCAGAAAAACCTCTGATGAGATCTGATCCTGTCAGGGCTAAAGAACAATCAGGGTTTCTATGACAACTTTTCTCTGGTCCTTTTACCTCCAGGGCTGCTGTGGAGCCCAGGGATCCCCACCACAATCCTGCCGTACCAAATCCCAGGGACACTACACGGGCTCAGGCTTGTTCCCTGAACACCAGAGCATTTGGGAAGCGCACAACACCCTGAGAAAGGTTCCCAGCCAGCCTTTGCTCCCAACACCCCACAGCTCTGTCAGGCAGGTGACAACAGAGCCAGGACTCCATGTTCTTCCAGCAGCCTGGAAAAGCACTGGCAGCAGCTAGGGATCAGCAGGAGCCTTGATGCTGGCAAGATGAAATGTTGTTCATCCCTGAATTATATTTGAATTCGGAGATTTAAATCTTGATCTGGGATCTGAAAATACCCTGAAAATACAATCATCTTTATGAAACAGAAATTCACTCTCGCAGCTAGCCCCAGTTGTCAAGACTCACTCCTTCTCAAAATGAGACCATCTGTCATGGAAACAGGCATCTAACTTTAACCCAGATTTGAAACTGCTGGCTTGGAGGTTTGTAAATAAATCCCAGCAACAGCCCAACTGTTCTCAGGCTCACACTGACAGGCCACATCTGCTGAAAGTAAAAAAAAAATCAGAATTTACATGAGTCACACATCAACTCATTCTATGTAAAGACTCTGTAAAAGCAATGCCAAGAAAAAAAGCTGTTGGTGTGCCAGCAAAACCATGTTTACATTAAAGCCTGTCAAATACAGCCCTAAAACACTACATAAATAGGTGGAAATATTGAATGTGTTGCTGCACAATAAAATCCGAGTGTTAAACTATTACAGGTGTCTAATGGATGTTATCTTCCTCATCCTCTTCATCAGCCAGAGGCGTTGTCCTCCTGACAGCCACGGCTCCTGGAGCAGAAGGTGCCTGTCATAAGTGAGCCTGCTCTGCAGCTGGAGCTGTCCTCTCCCAGCACAGCCCTGTTGGGCTGCTGGCCTGTTTGGCAGCTCAGTGCTAAAACAGAACCTGCAAGCTGTAAAAGTTGGTGCCACTATACATCAGGCCCAGACACTAAGCTGGTTCTCTCTCCTGAGTATGTTGGCATTTCAGAGCCTTCATGATTTTTGACATGTGACTTTTTACAAGAGTGGAGAACTACTCTTCACCCTACTTTAAAAATTGGAAACTGAGGTGGACACAGAGTTAGTGATTTTCACCAATAATAGAGGCAGACAGTGCTTTTTCCATTCCCATTTTTGACATGCTGCAAGTCTTTCTGGCTACCTCAGATTCACACAAGAGGTGGGACCAATATTTAATTTGAGCATTTTAGTGTCTCTGTGACCTTCCCTAGCACCTGGTGAATGAACAGGGAGTTCTGGAGTCCAGGCTAAAAGACTATGAAATATGCTGTTGTTTCTACATGATTTAAAATTTGTGTGCATCATAGGGGTGTTCTGCTCACATGCTCAGGCTTGAAAGTCAGGAAAAGCTTTTCTTTGTAATCAGCTGGGTAGAAACTGTTGGATGATTTCTTCAATTTTGATGGGGATTTTGCCTTACATAATATAAATGATACCACACTGTGCATTTTGGGACAATCTTGATTCATGTTTGCAGCCATCCTGGATGGATGCATTAGGATCATTTTCCCAGCAAATGGCTGAGATTGCCTTTCTTAGATTCTCCCACTAGAGGGGCTCCCTCACTTTTTTTAATCCCTTTTGCAAACATTCACTGCTGATCTCACCAGCCTGTAAATTCCCTTTCTTCTTACCATTGCTCTTCAACAACTGGATATTGACAGCAGTCTCTGATTTATCCCAGAGGTCACTGCTGTCATCAGTTTTCTGAATTTCCAAGTAAGCATCTTCATCTTTTCTCCCACACAGGCAGTGTGTTCAAGGCAGTGAAGAGGAAATCCCCATCACTGCCTCTAAGACTGGCTCATTTTCCTCTTCCAGATCCCTGCTTTAAACTGTCTTTCACTGTCATGGCTGGGAAAAGCACCCACAGAGTGCTGGCTGCTGATGTGCTGGCACTGCTGCCCCTCACATCACCCACCTGCTCTCACAGCACACGCTCTCCTCTCAGCACATCTCGGGCTATTGTCAGGCTGTAGGTGCTCTGGGGACAGGACTGTCATTCACTCTGTGCTCCTGCAACACCTAAGATGGGGTTATCCTGGTGGATGCCTTGGGTTATTGGGAACACACAGCCAACTGCCCCTTGCAGAGCCTTGCTTTGACTGGCCTGGTGCCTTCCCACTCCTGTCCTAATGCCTGCTCTCAGAAACCTCTCTAATCCCCTGGCAAGCTTTCCTCATCCCTTTTCTTGGCACTCTCCTCACTTTGTGGACCGCATTGCTTTGACCATGTTGTTCTGCCCGTGGTGTCTCATCACATCTCTGGCACAACCTTGCATCCAGCCCTTGTAACTCTGCTTAGAAAAAAACTGGGTGGGCACATGGCTGAAGGGCAATACTTTAAAAGGAAAATGCTCTTTCCAAAATTGAAACTGAGTTTGAGAAGCAGGCTTGAAAAATTTAATTGACAGTTTAACCATTTGTATTTATTTATGTTTTTATTGAGTTTCTCCCCATGGACAACAGAATCATATGAATGTGTCTGCTCACCTGTCTATATTCTGCTTAAGATTCTGTTCCATTTTCTTGATGTAGTTTAGGCTACAATATATCCATTTTTTTAGGACATCATCCTATTCACTCTGCAAAATCTTGTCTGGGTAGATTTCATGGAGCTTCCTGAATTTATACATGATAATCCCACTTGACCAAAAAACCTGGTACTCCATACATGCACACCCACACTGTCCCATAGCTCCTGTTTGGCATCCTGGGTTCCTGCATACCCATGATAACGTGAATCCTAATGCTGTATAAAATACAGAACATGCAGCCAGTGCTTTCTGGAAAGTCTTGGAATTGATGTACACAGGCTGTTCTATTCACAAACATATGTCTGATGCTTCCCAGAAACTGCACTTTAGGACTTGTGCTGTCTGTCATAGCCAGGATAATCCCTAAAGGCTAAACTAAAGAGTACATATGGTAAATTCTCCCACTACACCTTACTTTCAGGAGTTTAGAAAATTGTGTGATGCGTGGACCAGCTGACACATGGATTTCACACCTTGGAAAAACGTAAGAAGTGGCATCCTGGGGAGATGATCTTTAATGTGTATTTCAGTGTTTTCCTCTGTAATTGGAAAGTGTCAATTATTTTATCTGTTTACAGTTTTCCAATGCAACCTCTAGCAAAGGCAGAATCAGTTAAGCTCTGAAAATCAACCCCTAAGCACCAAAACCTGTTTCTGTCAGCTGGCAGCAAACAAGCAGAAAAGCACTTCTTGATGAGTGGCCGGTCTTTGAGAAGCAGCGTGAGAACGAATCGCTCTTTGCACGCCTCGCTATCCAAATGTACTCCTGCAGGGTCCGCACTTGGAGCAAAGATGAAAAAGTCTCCGCACCTCCGAGCACCCACAAGGTGGTGCCATTCAATAATTTTAGAAGAGCCACCACCGAGGCATTGGGGATGAAAAATCAAGATTCAGCTTTTCTTAGGAATTACGATCTACTTACGAGCACAAGAAACTCTGTTTTCTAAACCGTAGGCCAAGCATCACCCGAATAGCAACTTGCACTCAGTCAATCCAAAGGATCGTATCAAGGATTCTGGCTGCTGCCTTGTGTTTCCTTCAGCCTCTTCCCTGTGGCAGGGTCGTGTCAACCTCTGCACGCAGCCCTAGGAACTTTCCTCTGTATGTATGGGGTGGCTCTGCAGCAAAAAACCCCTCAAACTCCGGACTGCCTCCCTGTCAGCACACCTGTGTGTTAAACAGAGACCACCTTTAACCTCATGGCCCCAGAACAAGCCGCTCCATTTGCTTTGCATGGTTAACATGCACGGGGAAAGTCCCTGGCAAGGGTTACTGTCTGCCCTCCTGATAATTCCCGTTTCCATACAGAGGCTGTTTGTTCTTCCTACATCAGCATCTCCCACTCACAGGATAAACACTGTCCTCCCTTGCTGATAGACTCAGGATAACTGAGTCAACAGAGTGAAGAGTGGGATCCCCTTGTTTTGGTATTAGCAGGACACCACCAGCTATACTCCACATCAGTTTTCCCACTCCATGGAGATGGCCAGTTTATTTTCCAGCAAGCCTGGGATAAACAGAACATTTTGAGGACTTGGAGGCTTCTTGCCTGTGTCAGGTTCAGAGGAGAGGCTTAGAAGTGTACTCCTCCCTCAGCCCCTGCCTGAACCCTTTGCTCTAGCAAAGCTCTTCTGGAAACTGGGGTTAGTTTCTGTGGGGTTCAGCTGGTTGTTCCTAACCTGCAGGCTATCTCCTTCCCTTCAGGCCTTGTTCTTTGGTAAATGTCAAACTGCCTGCAAGATCAGTGACTTCAAAATCATGTAAACAGCATATGTTGAGCAGACATTAAAATTGTTGCTTGAGGATGCATACTGACTGTCCTCATAAACACAAGCATCAGATTAGCAGAGCAAGAAGCTAAAACAATCTTTCAGAAAGAATTACAGCTCTTTTTTGCAGCTCTTTAACAGATTAAGTTGCTTTTTTTTCCTAGTCAACTTCATCAGCGGCACTATTCAGAATCCTAATGAAATTCAGATGATAATGCAGCTGGGGGGTCTTGAGAGCACCTCTGCCTGTGGCTGTTCTTGACTCTGTGGCCTGGAGGAATACAGAGGAAAATTGTATTAGCCTGTTCTTCAAAGGCAAGGAATTAAACTTGTTAACATTCTGGTCTAAATTGTGTCAGTAAGTCATATGTTTACCTTTAAGCAATTGCCAAAACAACACAGGTAAATGAGCAGGAAAATAGTTGTTTATGGCCTCAGTTACTCCTCGTTGTTGTTCACTGGTGGAGTGCAATAAAGACAAAGGAGAAGGAAACAATGGGAGACAATCTCCAAAGGTGATCCTCAAATGAAGTGTTAGGAGTCACATGTTTCAGGAAATAGAGGGAGAGAAAAGCAGAGTATAGCATTTGTCTTCCTCATGTATTTTTGTCCTCATTTTTTATCACTTCTATAGAGATCTATAAAATCAGGAAGGGCAGGGGGATGATAAATGGTTCTTTGTGCTTTCTTGTATGAGAACAAGAAATGAAACTAGCAATTAGCAAGCTCTCCACAAGCAGGAGGAAATGGTCCACACACTGTGCAAGAAATCTGTAAAAGCCTTTGCTGGAGGAGATTTTAGATTCAAACCTTTACAGAGGTTCAAAAAGCAACTGGACAACTTTATGGGTAAAAATAACCCATGAGTGCCTTTGACAGCAACTCGTCCCTCAGAAAGCCTGTGTGTGTGTTCCTCAGGAGGAGGACAGCCAGCTCTGAGAGAAGTTACTTATTCCAGACTGCTTGGTGGTGGGGAGGCTGTACCTGGGTTGTGTCCAGCCTTGGTTTCCCTTCCCAAGTCAAGGGGGATGTGGGGAAACTGGCAGGGCCCAGTGGGATGTACCTGTGTGTTCAGAGCCTGCAGGATGTACCCTCAGAGAGCTGGAGGGAGCTGGGCTTGCTTAGGCTGGGGAGAGGTGTCTGAGAGGTGAGCTGGAGGTGGCCACAACCACCCAGCAGAGAGACACAAACAGCAGACACTTTTCAGGAGCAGTGGAAAATACAAGGGGTGGTATCCGAAGTTTGCTGTTTGGGAGAGCTAGGATGGACTTTAGGGAAGACATTTGCACTAGGAGACCTGCAGAGGGGACTTTCAGCCAATATTTCCATGACTTGATGAGCAGCAGTTTCAAAACTGAACGCTTGCATTTTGCAGGACCCCCCAAAATAGTGGTGGGAGCTTTCTGAGACAAAATCTAGAGAGAGACAATATATCTGATATGGTAGCTGGGAGCACCTCTTTCTTGTTATCCCCTGATTTGTACTGACACCATCACAGGTTTCCAGTGAGAGAGTCTGTTATTTATTCACCTCACTGAAAGGCCCGTTCTCAGTGTCACTGGGATGACTCTGTTCTTTGTACTGTAACAGAAGTGATGCAGTCACATCATGTTCCAATAAAGAGGCCCTGACCTCCAACAGTAGCTCCATGTGAAAGAAATGAGCACCTGCTAGGAAGCTGGGTGCCTGTCATCCCAGCCTCCCTGGCGAGGCATTCACAGGCTATTTTAGACTTCAACTGCAAGTCCACTTTCAGTTCTGCATGACTGAACCTGTCAAGCTGTGGTCCTAAAGCAGCTCACTATTCACAATATTAATATTTTGTTCATAAAATACAGGGGTACCAATCAGAGTACCCAATCCTCTCAGCTGCCTGAGACGCAGACCCAGAGCAAAATGGCCAAGATGCTCCCAAAAAGTTTTCAAGGCAGAGAAAAAACCTGAGCACAGTATGGCTGGGTGCTAAAAGTGAACACGAGAGCAGCAGGTTGGCCAGCATGGTGCCAGCTTTTGTTCAGGCATTTGGGCTTCCTGAGTAGGATTTTAACAGGGAACAGGCAAGTGAGATCTGGGGTTGTGCTGAGGGAGTTCCCCCCAGCCACGGAGAGCATCATGAGACTCTGTTTGCCAAGGAAAGTATAACAAGGGAGGAGTAAAGAGCAAAACAGAATGATATGAAGAGCTTGGGAATGAACATATGTAAGGCCAAGGATATATTGGAAAGAGATCATTGTTGCTCGGTAAGAAAAGAGAGCATCAAAGGAGATATGTACTGAAGGAATAACACCCCCATCCTCTTCCAGACCTCTTGTTGGGGCAACTAAGCCCTGCTGAGTGTATAGGGAATTGCCCCTCACCTTATGCAGAGCCCTTCTGTGTTTTATGCATCCTTCAGCCTCACTGCTAGGGCTAAAAAAAAAAAACTTGTCTGTAATGCCTTGGTGGTGATTTTGTGGAATCCTGTCAATTATACACTAGAAAACATCCTCTGTTCCCTTTACTCTCTGTTAGGATGGGATCTATTTCTGTCTGAATTGTCTCAACCAACTTCAGATAAGGGTGTCCTGGGGATTAAATACTTCATAACCCTGGAATGTCCCAGAGCTTTCCCTCTGTACCTTCCTCAGCCTGACTGAGATGTTAGAATATGGGAAAGGCAGGGAGCTTTTCAGAGGAAAACATTAATGGAAAATATAGGGAAAATGGGAAATCTGCCCCTACTTCCATCCCCACTGGTGCAGGATAACTTTTGTTATATTTAATAGACACTGTTTTATCCAGCCAGGTTTTACATTACCTAGTATTTATATTGTTTGAGATGACTCTCCATTGCTCTGGGATTCTGTTGTGAGGAAGTTACCTTGGTATTATTCTTTATTTGGATTAATCTCATAAAGACAGATGAGCCCAAGTTAAACAGTCTGCACACAGAATTTTAAGATGTGATGACTTTGGACCTGAGGCTCCCCAGGCCAAGTAGCCCTGCTTTAGATCAAATGTTAAATTTCCTTAATGTCCCATGATGCTCAGATCTGAGGGCTTTGAACTTACTTCCACATTAACGTGTCATTTCTCTTTATTACAGCTCTCCTGTGCTAGTGCAGAAACTCTAATGGAGGAGCCACAGGCTACCACTTGCAGCTACAGTCCTGCTGTTTGAGGACCAATCCATCAGACAGCAGTGGAACATCACCTCTCGTATTCTGCACAGGCAGGCTCTTCAAAATGTTTTCCAAGAAAATTATCTCCACAGAGTTCTGTAAAAATCTAATTCTATCCCATTAACCAATAGCTTATAACTAGCCCAGAAAAAAAATCAGGTGTAATAGCCCTATGACAAATGGGGTAGCACTTAGACAATTCATTTATCTATCTACTAAATGGATGCTTTAAACCCAAGAGCCTCACCTCTTAACCTCCCTGGTTAATGTTTCCAGATGACATGCCAAATGTATCCATTTTATAAAACCACATTAAAATTAGAGAGGGGAAAAGTCTGGTCATCTTGGTTAAACAGGATTGTTTCATAAAGAATAATACTGAAATTGTATTAACAAAGCTTCGAGACTGTTCTGACATTAAAAGGACTGATACTCATTCTCCATTTTGCTGTAACCAACTTACTTATTAACTGTGTCTCAGCTCAGGGCTCCAGTTTTGTACCGGGGTGCCCATTGTGAAAAGATAAAAGAGAAAGGTGGCCCATGTGCCAGCAGCCCAGCCCAATGTGAGATGTAACACAAAAGAGATGCTCCCATGCTCGAAGTCGAGAGTCAGAGCAGAGGTCCGTGCTTGGCAGGGTATTTAATGCATGCCATCAGTCTCATTCGCACGGCATTTTCCACAGAGCTTGTGACAAATAATTTTAGGAAGGAATTTATAGGATGACCTTGAAGGTGATGTCATGGTGTTCAAACAGAAGAGCTCCTTTGCTGCATGGTGCAGTGTGGAAAAAACACCCTATCAATGAGAGTGTTGTGCTCTGCTAAATGGAGACACTTGAACTGCATGAAAAGAGGCCACAAAAGGCCTTTAAGGGGCAAAGGTAAGAAATTTGGGGTTGAAGCTGCTGACAGAGGAGTTTGGCAAAGCAGTGGCAGGGGATGATGATGGTGCTGGGGTGGTGTGGTGACCCCTTTTTCCCTCCTCTGCTCTCTGCCCTCTCTGCTTTTCAGTGTCTCACCCAAGTGGCCCCCACTCTCTGTCGAATATGCCCCAACAGACTGTTCTGCTGAGTGGCCTCTTTGATGGGCTCTGATGTTTCTACCCCAGCTGGGGCTCTGCACACCCTCTGTACTGGTTTTCACCACCACATACAGGGACACAAAGGAGCAGAGACATGTAGGGATGAAGAGTAGATCAGTCAACCTGCTGTGGCTACACAAAAGTCCATGGGTGTTGCAAGGAGTCTGGAAGTGCAGCTCTCTCAAACTGTCCTGCACTGTAGCCTCTCTGCTCCATAGCTTTTCATTAGCATGTCAGAAATCTGTAAAAAGCTGGAGTCAGGAGTGATCCCCATCCTGAATGTATTGAGAAAATAGGATATTCTAAATGATTGATGCTGTCAGATTTACAACCCAGGAAAGTCACTGGGACATAGGAAAGCAGCTCCTGAAAACTTGGACATTTGTAATCAAAGTCAGAGGCTGGATACACTTCAGGGAGGATGCAGCTCAGAGAATGAGAATGGAATACCCATTAGAAAGAAAATATATCACAAATGTTATGTTTGACTAGGAAGACTGTGGAATCTTTGCCATTTGAGATATTTAAAATATGCTTAGGATGATCCTGAAGTACTTGCTCCTGCCTTAGTTTAAGAGGTAGACATTGGCAATCTCCTGAGCTGGCTTCTGACTCTTCATTATTTGAGTCTCTGGTATCAAATACTGCTTTTCTGTGTCAACAACCTGTCACTGAGATGATGAACTGAACTATTATTTTTTTCCCTGGGAGCCTTAATACCTTGTGGCACCTGATGCCACCAAGTAATTTTTATTGCAGTCTCCTGTGGGGATTTGTGGTCAGCCAATCAAATGCAAGCTGCCCTCACCAAGCTTCCATGGACAAATATTTACCTGCAGCAGAGTACAGGCAGCTGTAGCTGCAGGCTCCTCTTTATTTAAAGCTCACTAGCACAGGCAAGCTGCAGTCTGCCTGTCTTTGGTCACCTGCTCAGAGCTAAGGTTAACACATGAGTAAGCAGTAACTTCCTAAAGGCTAAACTGTATTTGCAGAAAATATCACTTTATCCCAGTCACAGCTATGGACAGATATAAAGTAATCCCTACAGACATGTGAAGGCTAAGCCTGCTTATCTGATGGTGTGAGGTCAGACACAGGGACTGATAGGGGCATGTGTTTATAGTAACAATTGTGATTGCTCTGCAAAAAGACGTCCCTCAAAGGGTTTCCTCAAAATATTGTCAGGTCAAAATACAAATTCTTGAGAAAATTAGGAGTTTTATAATGTATCATCTCCTATCAGGATACTTTGAATCACTCAAACACAAAATAGCTACAAGATGTTTTCTTAGCCCAAGTTTATCAGATGTCATCTTGCAGGGTTAAGCTGATTAACACAATGGTCAGGGAGGAAACTCTCCTCACCAGGTGCAGTTACTAGCCGAAGTAGCCAAGGTCTTACCCAGCCTCCATGACTGGGCACAACCCAGAGCCAAGCATGGGCTGGCAGGCCAAGCTGGCACTCCAGTCCAGTTGGCTCTGGCCTTTCCCAATTAAGAACTGGGTTATCCCTGCCTCCTCCTGCATCAAGGCACCCGTCTCTCCACAGAGGGAAGTGCACACTGTTCCATGGTCAAATTTGCTGACACTGCCCAATGGGCTCCAGATTTGCTGAGGAACAATCAAAGGGGAAACAGATGGAAAAGCAGCAGGAGAGCATAAGCTTTGTTTCTTTAGAAAGCCAGGCTAAAATGTCCTTCTTGGTTTAGAATAGCAAATACAGTCTCACATGTGCACAGCAACTGCTTTTGCTACAGCCTCTTGTCTCTCCTGGCTACAAAGCCATGGAAGCCCTATGAAATATTGCCATACCCACCACGCTTAGCTATGGCAGCAAAGTATCTTAAAGAGCAGAATCTAAATTAATATATCATTGACCCAAAGCAGCTTGGGCTTCCTTCTGTGTGCTGGCTTCTGTCAGTCCCATGGAGATTCACCAAAAGAATCCGGCCTTTGGAGCAGAGCTAGTTGGTCAGTAAGACAAGGACTGTATGCAGAGAAAGCCCCCAGCTCACAGCAGCTTGTAAGGCGAAGTGGGCTCTGTGGGAGAGGAAAGGGGTGAGGGGTCTTTCTGCAGGTGGTAGAGGCTGGAAGAGAGAGGCAGTCAAGGCAAGCAGGGACCACATTTTGGAGCCAGTTGATGGGCCTCCCCTTCAAAAAAAAAACTAGGTTTAAGAGCTGTGCATTTCTGCACAAGTTGTGTTACACCACGGAATTCAGGCCTTAAGAGGGTCCTTCAAAACAGCTGCTTTTCTGGTTCACTGCAGTCTGGGACAAAGCAAGTTTCATGGGCCCAGAGGGGGTGAGGAACTGGTGTGGAGCAATGAGAGGTTCATCAGAACAGGAGCAGTCCTGTGACCTTCTGAAGGGATAAGGCAGCTTGGTCTGTTCTTTCTCTCCTCTGTGCATGTGGAAGCAATGCAAATCTGGCATAACCCTGGCCTACATTATTCATCAGAAGTCACTTGATGGTGGGATTTGGCAACCGGCCAGTTCCATGGGGTGTTTCCTTCTTACAGCCATCATCATTTCATCCTCCCTATAAACATCTGCAAATTACCTTCCTTCAAATCATGCCTTTTAACTCCTCTTTTCTGGGGTGCCAGTGAGAACTGTGGTTCACCCAGCAGCCTCTGATGTGATCTGCCCTTACCTCATTTTCTGTTTTTTCCTTTCTTGTGCTTCCTTCTCTGAAATAAAGGATGCTAAATCTCAACATGACTTTTGAATGCTGTTTACTCCCAATCTGTGTTGTTTCCAATTCTATGCCTGTAAATACAAGCTACTGGTGTAGCCCAGTATGAAAGAAAATATCCCAGCATATGGTTGGCAAATGGAGCACGCTCAGCTCTTGCCCCTAAATGCTGTTTTCCAGTGCTTTCTTCAGGGATTCAACCCTAATTAAATGTGCCAGTGTTTTTCATTGCATTTGGAGGATCTGCAGATCCTTCAGAAAAGTGGAAGCATGAAAAAGTAAGTAGGTAACCAAGAGCAGTTTAAGGTGGAAACTGCAATTACACTTGAAATGGTTAAACCCAGATCTAGGTAAGAAATACCTCCATGACTCCTGCACCCTTTAATCCCTTTGCAAACAGCAGTTGATGGCATTTGGATAAACACCTGCTGGAAGTGTGAACGAGAACCACCACATTCATAACTGAGTGCAAGACTTCTTCAGGGTTTCCCAAGCTTTACAATCAGACACTCCCAGACTCCAAGTCTTCTCCCTCAGATATTGCTGCTGCAGCTGTTGCTTCAAGCTTCTCACTGGAAGGTGTGCCTTGAGTTGAGATGATTTTCACCAGCACAATTGAAGATGCTACCAAACCCAAATGCCCAAGCTGCCTGGCTGGTGAGACAGCTCAGCTGGCCTTGGTGCAGCCCTTGAGCTGGCTCAAGTTGGCAGGCTCACGTTTTCCTGCTGGGCAGGCACCAGTGCTGCTCTGCAGCAGGAAGGTTTGAGCTGGTAGTGTAGGATCCACCTCATTAGCCCAATGCAAACCACCTTGGTTTGATATTAGGACTCTATAACTCAAAGAGCTGGCGTGTTTCTCACTTTTTCCCAAGAAAGTCCATATTTTCACCTTTTAACTTGATCCCAGGGGCTTTTCACTGTACAGAACAAAAAAAAAAAAAAAAAAAAAAAAAAAAAAAAAAAAAAAAAAAAAAACAACACCACACCCAAAACAAAAAAAAAAAAACCCAAAAAAAACCAAAAAAAAAAAACCACCACACACCACAAAACCAAAACAACCAGCCCTAAACTAATTCAAATAGTCCAAGGCTAACGCAAACAGAGCTCTCCTTTTGCCCCCCAAAATGCCACTCAGTATTCTTCCTTTCCCTTGCCCAGACGAGTGCTGTGTTGTCCTCACAAGCAGGTGAAATAGGACTGAAGATTGCAGCCTCTTTTTGGAAATCAAATGAAAAGTCCTGCCAAAGCCAGCAGTGACTATTCCACTCACATAATTAGTTATGGGACAGATGACAATGATTTTCAGAGCCCAATGCTCCCTGTGAACCTCTGTCCCTGAAAACACTCTGGAAATTTGTCCAAATTAGGGACCAAATAGGTCCCAGATATTTCTCTTTCTTCCCTCTCCCATTTCAAACCAGTATCACTCTGTTTTTAAAGAGCATATTTTTAGCTCCTCTGAGAGGAAAAAAGGGCTAATGCTGGGAGATTTTTCCACTGTACAGGTAACAAGAATTACAGCCTGCAGCTGAGATTGCTCCCCTCAGATGGAACTGGCAATCATTCCCCACCGATGGTTTCTGCCAGTTAATTGGAAAGTGTTCTCTCTCCCGAGAGGGCTGTCCACACAAGGTCTCCTGGCCCAAATTTTCCAGGTGGTTTAGTTCCACTGGTGGGATCATGATGGAGGCCACCAGCAGAGATGTCAACTCCAGACAAAATCAATCACGAGCTTGGGCTGAGAATCATTCCCCAGTCAAAGTGAACTAGAATAGGAAAGAAAAATAAAGGGGGAAGGCTACGTTCACTATAAAAATCTGCATCTAAAGATCAAATCCATTCCTAAGTGTCAGCACCAGCCTGAATTATTAAAGCTGAAATTATTTTCTGAGGTTAATTTTCCTTTCCTTGCTTGTGTTAGCAGATCCTGCCTAGCAACAGAGGTGACCTCTCGAGGTTGCTTCTAGTAGCGTTTCACGTGGCTCTGTTTGTTCACTGTCTGCAGCTCCTTCCCATCCAGACAGCCCAACGAGAATAGCCAGTTTCTCCTCGGTATTATCCTCCAATTGCTATGTGACAGCCCTGCTTTGTGGCACGTCAAGTTACAAACATTGTCAAGAAAGATTTAAATCCCCCAGAAAACAATTCATCTTTAAATAAAAATAAGTATCTATTAATCATTCCTTTTAAAAATAAGCACTTATGAGAATTCCCATTGTCTTGAGTAGTAAAACCTTCTGTTTGACTCTAACAAAATCAGAGTAACTCTGTGACAGAAATGGCTGGGTTCCTAAAGCTTTTCTTCCCTCCCCTTCAAGAAGGGATAAAGCCCAGGCCATTATGGTCCCAGACAATCCCTGTTTTCTCAGCTTCTCTCTTTCAAACCAGGGTGAATTTAATCTAAACTCTTAATTATAGACTGGATCCTAAATGCCGCTAAAATAAGGTGCCAATTACACACAGCTCCTCAGTGATCCAGGCGGTGAGTTAATCACTGCCTTCACATCTGGTACAGCCCCTGCTGCCTTGCAAATCCCTGCCTGCAGACTGCTCCCAGCTGGGAACAGATTAACCCCTTTCTCTCAAGCATCCGAACAGCCCTAAAGGCTACATCCAGGAGTATTCACAACCACAGCCTGGTATGTTTCCCTTTCAGCTCCCACTCCAACTGAGGGCCTCAGAGCGCAGGAGCAAGGCTTAAGATAGGAAAGATATGGAAAATGTCTGTGAACAAAGCTTGGAATTTATTTCCCTGATGCCTGAGAGAGTGTAAAGCAGCGTGCAGGGTAGGTCCCCAGAGCCTGCAGTCACAGCAAGAACAGGGCACAGCTGAAGGAACCTCATCTCTCACCACATCTCTGTGCATGCTGCTTCTGTACTTTGAAGGGCTGTTTTGCCTGAATTCTTTGCCTGGATGTAACCAATTCCTTTACCTCTCTTCTACTTTAACACATGAGTGTGTATAGAAAAAAACAGTTGAGATGTGTTTCTACCATCACACAGAGCACTAAAGGTGATTTGCTTGTAGGACTAACAGCAAAGTCCTTGCGTTTTGCCAGCCTTTTTCTTGGCACAGGCTTATTTGAGTGCCATGTGGAGACCTCCTCTCCTGTTTGCCATAGCACAGATGGCCTCTTCTTCTCTCCCAAGCCACAGCTCAGTCTTACTACAGCTCCAACAGTTATACAGAAAACTAGAAACAGTTATACAGAAAACAAGAGAGCAAAGTCAGGGAATTATTTCCTATTTTTGCCTTTCCACTTGACATAGCCTGATTTCTAGAAATGAGGAAAAACACCAGCATTAGTTGGAAAGTTGGGTCCTGCTCAGCTGGTAGGAAAAAATTCCTCGATGCTGTGGCTCTCAGTTTGAGAGCTGGTGTCATGAGCCAAAAACTGATTTCTAAACTGTCCTGTCTCATGTTGAGTATTTATAATTCTACAACACTCTCCCAGAGAGGAGGGATTGCATAACTTAGCCCGGGCTTAAATGACTCCACAAAAAGCAAAGCATTGGTGAATCAAGCTGTGCACAGCAAGGACAAACAGCCTGTCAGAAAAGTCCCAAATGCTGATTTGCTTAAGGCAAGAAAACCATTGAGTTATGATATTGCAGTTTGATATGCATAAAAGGTCTCATTTGTAAGGTGGTCTCCTACCTTAACAAAGCACCTCAGGCTGTTTTCAAGTGGTTTCTACACACAGTTATTCCAGCTCACTGTTTGCTCAGTTTGCTTACTTTAAGCAGCGGTGACAAGATAAATACCTCTGGGTTCCAATTTACTTTATGTTTCTCAGCTTTGTCCCAGCACGACCCAGACTGTTGTGTTGAACAGCTGACTCCGAGCTGGAGCTTGCCCCTGCCTACATGCAAATGAACGATCAGACTGTGGGTTTGGGCCAAAAAACCGAGGAACACATTAAACAAACAAACTGCAGAGCAGTTTGTCCTAATAGCTAGGACAGGGCTAAAGTATAATCTGCCCTCAAGTGCGATGAGTCAATTGTAGACAGAGCTATGCTACACAAATCTCCCAGGTCACCCAAGATAAAAACCCGCGATTAATAAAGTCTTGATTAACTTAAATCGACCATTTAACAACCATCTCTTGTTCTGCCCCAACTGTGTTAGCGCACCGGGAAAGGGCGGGGAGGACCGCGCAGTGAGTCACTGCGCACAGACACCCACCCCCTGCCCCGAGAGCCACCGTGCTCCTTTTGCGGCAGCAAACGACAAGGATTAGTGACAGTGAGCCAGCACAGATACCACTGTGTCGGCTACCCGTGGAGGGCTGTGTGGCAACCTAACGTGGCTCATGTGTGCATCACTGTCGAGGAGTTAGGGATGTGGGCAGGAGTGATGTGTCACACGCTATCAATAGCCACTAACAGCGCCTTCAGAAACCGGGGATAATTAACAATCAGAAAACTCACCTGCCTGACACACGGTTCAGCTCTCCTTTCAGTTACTTACCAGTTGTTCAAGTGAATTTGCCAGGGAAAGAAAGCTTTTCCTGGTGTTTCAAACTGATTCGACCGATTTATTTCTTTAATCCATTTCTTGGCTCTGTCATTTTGCTTTCCTGCCCCTAGTTCTGAGCTGTTACTTGTGTTTAATCAGCTCCTATTTTTTCATGTGTAAGTGTCACTGGATTTATCTTGTTTGCTCGCTGTTTTGGGGGAAGGAGTACTGCATTGGTCTATTCCTTTGGAAGCTACCTACAACAAGTATTCCAAACAGAAACACATTTGCTTGTGGCTTACTCGACCTGGGAGAAACCAGCTCCCTTTGCCCACAGGCAGTTACACTGTCTGCATTCTGAGCTTCTGAGTTTGCTTCTCAGCTTAAGGCAGCAAGGGAAGGAAAAAAACCACTCCCAGACAAAGCCGAAATCCCCAGCAGGTTTGACTACCAGATTGTATCTGTCAGGGGAGGAGAAGCATGGAAGGGCTCTGTTAGATCACCATTGAATTGATACTGGGACACAGGAAAAGAGGAAAACACAGGTCAATTGAGTATAAAGTTTAAAAGCATCCCAGTCCTTGTGATGTGCTTCTTCTTGAATTAGTTTGTTCTCAACTATCTAAAATTGGATCTTCTCAAAGTGAGTTAGAAGCTGCCAAGTGTCTGCATGATTTTTTTGGGCAAAAATCTGCAAGGGATTGGAATGAGATCAGACGTGTTTCTCTTGCTAACTGATCAGATTTGAACCTGAGATTCCACCAGACTGAGGTCAGTACATTTCCGCGGAGAAAAGCCACACTAAATTATAATAGCTGAGTTTTTGAAAAAGAAGAATTAGGAAATTCAACGTAAGTGTTGTACTGCAAGGAATTCAAATCAATCTGTTCCTGTGATACAATTCCTTGTGCCATTTTACCTCTAAAATATAGTCATGGCTCTGAGGGCACTCAAAGACCTTAATTGCACTGACTGGCCTCACCAGCAGCTGTGTTTAGCTCTTGTGCGACCATGTAGCACCCCTGAGAGCTCTGCCTGTGCTGGCTCTGCCTCCAGCTGCTGGCTTGCCTGCCCTCTGGGAACATCAGGCCATTGCTGTGCCCTGGCAAATACTCTGGAAACTCATGTTTTCCACCATGTGGCTTTCAAGAGCTAGGAGTGGTTAATTAGTTCAGTCTAACGAATTTTTCCAAACTAGATTGATTGGTCTAGATTTTAATAGGGTACCTGTGAAAGTCCATTTGTTTTTTGTTGTTTAGAGGCTCACGAAGGGGTGATCCCTCCATGTAGCCTTCCACATTCCAGGCTGAGGCTGCACTATGAGCTAAGTCCCTATTGCCTAAGTCTCTCTGAAATAAACGGCAGTGAGGCACCTACATGACGCCTTTTGGAAATCTGTCTAAACACTGTAATAATAATAAATAGCTGTCACATTAGCTGATGCCTAGAAGCTTGACTAATAATGATGCAACAACAGTATGATGAAATACTCTTCCAAGCTTTATTGGCAAGTTACTGGGGTGCTTTTTTGCTTCCTGCTTTCTGCCCCCTCAAAATGCAGGGAGTGTCCATCTCTTCTCCTGAAGACTTCTTCTTCAAGGACCTAGCCTGCCCTCCATCCTATGATGGAGTGTACAGGTCCCATATCAAGTGGCCACTGCTGCAGCTCAGCTCCCTGCACTGTCAGTGCCCTGTTGCCTGCCTGTGTTACACTTGTTGATGCATAATAATGTGTGAAGGCAAATATCCCCCTCATGTCACGTCCTTCAAACCTAGGAAATGACCTTGCTCACCTGTGTCAAATGTAAGCAATCTGCATGTGGAGTCCCAGTGAAATGAGAAAACTGACTCAGGCATATTGTGTGTTGCTTACCCACAATATGAGTCCTGTGCTACAGTTTTGCAAGCCCACCTGCGTTTAAATCTGTAGTAATTCTTATTCTTGTTCTCATCTGTTTCACTGGCTTATGAGTGACTCAGGCTGCCTTTACTAAAAGTCCCTTGCTAGTGTAACTCAGAGCCTGCCCTGCGCAAGGCCAGTCATGTGCTGAATAATTACATTACTCACTGTATAAGCAACTGGCCACATGAAAGCCTTCAAGCACCCTTCCTTTGGGCTCTCATACAAAATGGAGCCTGGAAAGCAAACAAATGGAAGACTCTTTTCCTTGTGCTCCTGGCCTAACCCTGCCAGTCCCCCTCTGGCAGGACAAGGGGCTTCAGATCATTTGCTTGTACTCTCTTGTACTCCTAATTTTTAGCTCTGCAGCAAGAACTGCATTGCTTACTCAGCTTAGCAAACTACTCGAAAATCTTTGTGCGTGATACTGTGTGTTCTGATGTAAGACCTGCAGAGAGCTTCCTCCTTTTTGTTACTATTGTACCTGAGAAGGAAAGAAATCCTTCTTCGGAGGTTTCAGGATTGCCCTGGAATAAACCACGGATCATCTCTCCTAGGCTGCCCCAGAGGCAAACACATTACTGTTTACTCAGCTGTGCATCTGGGCTCCAAGGGACAGCCCCCTCGCAGACCTCTGAAGCACTTGCAGACCAGGAGCTGGGCGTTTTCTGTTTCCTCAGGTGTGGGCTCCTCTCACAGGCTTCACTTGCTGAAACATACTGTCCCTGTAGAGAGTGGTGCCACCCACGTGTCATGGCTGCCAGACAGAAACCAGATGTGAAGTCTCCCTCCTCAAGGTTTCTCCATCCTGGAGACTGGTGTTAAACATGGAGACACATCTCCTTCTGGTCTCCCATGCATTTTACCTTCACTGTTTGACAACGACCAAGGACTATTAGCATGTCAAAAGGATCACAAAACAAGTCTCTACCCCACCATTTCAGTGGTATGGATGAAGCTTTTTATTGGCTAGATTTCCATGTCCTGTCTCCCCTTTCTATGTGGGCCATCGGTTTCTTCCCCCAGGCTCTGCTTGCCTTTTTCACTCGGCTCCCCCTGAATTTAGCATCTTTGATAAATGTCTTTGGGTAGATATCTGTGAACAAAAGAGAGTAGTAGGCCTAGAGTGGGGCTGGCTGTTTTCCTTTAAACGGGCTCACCTTTGACACTCAGAAGTGTGCCTCCTAAGCAGGGGGTGGTACTGTTAAAAGACTGAAAGCAATACTGAATCAGCTTCAAGACCTTTGAGGAAATGCTGTGTTGACTGAAGCTGGGAAACTCCACCCAGAGCTCCAGGAGCAGTGAATGGAAAAGACTGACAATACTACAAAGATTTCTTCTCACTCCCCTGTCCATGATGTGACAATTGTAACAAACCAGTTTCATCTCTTGGTAAGTGCAACCAAACACGAAACAGTTATGGGAATTCATCTGGGCTTCAGGTGTGTGTACATTTATATATTCCCAAGTTAGTAGATTCCTCTGATTATATTAAAAAAAAAACAGCAATCCAGTGCAGACATAAAAGTGTCCTGTTCTGTACAGGCTCTGAATATCTCTACGTGGGGCCCTTTCTAGCCCAATCTGTCTTTGTTCTCACCCAGTGCTCACAAACAATAGGGACAGCCCAGACTGTCTGATGAAGTCCACGTGTGTTGGCGTAGCTGCTCTCCCCTGAACTGTTTATCTCCTGGTAGACAGCTGTTGTGATGTTTTTCTGTGCCAAGGGAATGGTTTCAGCTTTACCCTCTCAGCTGAGGACAAAAGCTCTCTTGAAATCACCTCCTATGAAATACAGGGAAATTGGCAGCTGGCTCATTGCATCAGCTGGGTCAGTGGCACACCGCCCCATGGCATCTTCTCTCCACTCAAACACATCTGCATCAAACCAAGCCTTTGTGTGGAGGAAGTGGTATAATCAGATGGCTGTCATCCATGACTTGGACACCTGACAAAATCTCCCCCAAAGGAAAGTGATAACATATGTGATCTTGCAGAGCATTGCCACTGGAATGGATTTGTGAGACAAGGCTTGCAGACTTAAACCCAAAAGTTCTCCTTATTTCAGTAACTGTCCTTCACTGTAGAGGACCAAAAACAGAAGGCCTAGCAATGAAAAACCCTGCAAGATCCTTGCCCCACTGTGATATGTTTGTATCACCATCCATCCTACTTAGCAACTTTGCTTTCTTGGCTAGGGAACGGCAGCGAGGCTTGCTGCACCAGTGCCTGGCTTCAGGGGGCTCTGTGTCTGCCTGCCGGCCTCCCTGAACTGCCGTGGGCACAGCAATGACTCCTCGTTTCTGCAGGACAACGTTCTGCATTCCCTGGCACCAGGCCTGCTTACTGCCTCCATTCCTGATGTCTTAATAATGGCACGGAAATTCAAAGTCCCTCTCCGGACATTAAGTACTTTCTCTGATATGGCTCCTGGGTCTTTTGGGATTTTACACTTAAACACCTTTTAAAATCTGGCCGACTAGGTATGGTGACAGGGTAATGAGACCAGCTCTGTCGTTATGGAGGGGATGTGGAGGGACTGCTTCATCAATGACCTTCATCTTTTGATGTTGAGATTAACTGCAGAAATAATTTCCCCTGGCAAAAAATACAACCATCTGAAAAAGTAAGTACAACCATCTGTAAGTAGCACTTGTGCCTGTGTCAGCTTTCAGGTGAGCCAAAAGCAGTAAGTGTCTGCTTGTGATATCAAATGAAAGACAATTACTTTTTTTGTGTGTCAGTAGGCTTACATTCATGAGAATGAAGCTGCAGGCTGTACCATCTCCTCTGAAAAACACAGGCTATCAGTAGCCCCTGCCAAATAACAAGAGCAGCTCGTGGGATGGACCCAGCCTTTGATGCGAGGCAAAGCTGAGGAAGCACAGAGGGGGCAGTGAGGAGTCACGCTGTCTCCCAGAGAGATCACAGCCTGTAAGCCTGGCTCTGTATTTCAGCTGCCTCCTCTCAGCTGCCAGAAATCCTGGGCATGGAAGCAACAGCAATGGAAAATCCCACTGCATCATTGTCCCACCTCAGGCAATGCCTGGTTTGGTAGGCTTAACTTTGGTGCACAGGAATCCACAAGTGTATCAAAAGATTATTAGTGGTTCTGGAGAATGAGCAGGAACAGAAACCACTGAGCTGTAAGTTTTTTCTTTCTAAAGGGAGAAGATGTATGCAAGCAGCCCTCAAGCCCTGATACTCATTCAGTGGGATGTAGCCAGGTCCTGCTGAATTCCACTGAAGTTTTGTCACGGGTTTTAATTAGATTAATGTGTTGGTGATTTAGTTTCACTACACAGTTCTGTCTGAGATTGTGATTAATTCTTCATTTACCCAGCATCTCTGAAATGCTTCCTGTAGAGTTGCTCGCAGCACTGAAAAATTGCTTCAGATGGGGCAAATATTAAAAGTGGGTCTTACTAAGGCTGTTGGGTGTGGGCATCTCCCCTTTCTCTGGTTCATTACATTCCAGATCTAGCAGCCTTTTTTGCTCAGTAGTGCTGCAGGGAAGACTGGCTCCTCCAGAGTAATTTGAGCTATTGTCACATGAATCAGCTGTGGAAAAGGCCCAGGGTCTTCCCAAAACCTGGCATAAGAAGTAAAGGAACAAACTGCTGACTGCACTGCATTTCCCTATGTCAGAGGAGAATTAATTAATGTTTTCAGGCTGCTTTGAAAATTAAAAGTGCCATGTGGTACAATACTACTGATCCTGTTTTTCACCCTGTAGCTGACACGTAGCATGTCCCTTACAAGCTAATTGGAAACTGCTTTTGGTATTTTTAGTGTTTTTCAGCAGAGCTGCTACAGCCTGCTGCTTTGTTCTATTAAATATGCCCTACCTCACCCTCCCCTACCCCTCCTTCCTCTAAGCTCCTCTGCGAGGGAAATAAAAACATCAGTCCCTGGCACCATCTGTCAAGCACAGGCTAATCCATTCTCTGCTTGTCTCATGGTCAATTTGGTTTCTCTCTGATTGGTACAGCTACCCTTCTTATTGCTGAGAATTTAATTCGATTCATAGGTTTGGGCTTTGCTTTGTTTTCATGGCAATATTATTGTGATGATTGCAATATTATTGTGATGATTGCAATATTCAGACATACAACCCCTCCATATGCCCAGGCTGGAGAAGGGTACTTAAGCAAACCTGCAACTTCCCAGTAAGGCAGGGAGCATTGCTCTGCCCTTGTACAGAGGGAAAATGAGGCAGGAAGAAGCAGCTTGTCCTGGGATGTGTGGGTGCCTCAGCAGCAGAGCTGAGCAGCGAGCTCACAGGGCCCCAGATAAGACCCAGTCACCAGTGCTGACTAAAGCTCCACTGCTTTGACTCTATTTCTGCTCTGTTTTGTCTTTGTTTATGGTGATCTCCACGGGAGCTGTGCAGAGATGAGTAAGACATGGACCTTCGTATAGCTGCTATGATGAGATGGAGCAGATCCACAGGGACACGGTTGGTGGTTATCCAGTGAGGATCAGCAGCAGATCAGGTCAGCCTGCTAACAAAGGGGGCATGTTGGTTCAGTTATTTCCTCCATTCTTTGGTGGTAAATGGGACCCCAGGCACGGCTTTATGGCTTCCTTCTGATATTCTCAGTACTTCTGCTGTCCCTGTGCCTTTAACTAGGTGGTGATTGCTGTCTGATGGACTGCTCTAACACCTTTCCCTGACTCCCCTTCCATGATCTAAAGAGAGGCTGATGAGAGGCCAGTGAGGAAGGTCAATGCTCAGCTCTGCCCAGGATCAGGCCAGAGCTGACCATACTGAAGCGATCTGATTTTCTGGAGGTCTGTCCAAAGCAAACAGCAGCTCTTAGCACATTGATGTTGACTTGTCACTGACTGTCTACCCTCACACAGGCTGTTGTGTTCTCTTCTACCTCATCATTTATTTTCATAAAAGAATCCATGCAAAAGACACAGGCTGAAGAACAGCTGGGTGTGTAAGCAGGTCCTGTGTGCTGTAACTTCACAGAGATGCCCCTCTGCCTCTGTGTCAAATGACAGAAGAATCCTGCTGACTCATTCCTTCCTGCCATTACTGCAGCTCCTCTGGTGATACCACATAGTTAGGCCCGGGAATGAAAATACTTTCTCCAGAACAGACATCCTTAAAATAGCATGGCTTGCCCCATAGAAGGAAAACAATGCCTTTTTGCATCTCTTTTTCATAACCAACAACTCAAAATGATTTTTTTTTTCATTGTATTTTGTCCAAGACCACTATTTGCCAAGGAGGCAGTGTGTGAGCACTTAAAACTGGCAGGGAACTGATAGCTCTTGCAAACAATGGCCAAGAAGGGTCACACTTTGCCTCATTCTCCTCTGATCTTTTATCTCCACAGTGGGCAGTGTTAAAGGTATCCCACAAAGATTTCAACGTGAATGGCCTGAAAGTCTGCAAGCAGCATGAGTTACAGCTTCACTGAGGCGGGGATGTTGCCAAAAGTCATGTCTCCAACCCTCACAGGCCCATAGTGTGGTGAAGCTGGTAGCCAGGGTAGGCCGAATCCCTGAGAATGCAGGTGCCTGGAGACAGGACTCCTCTTCCTCTCAGCCAGGTCTATGGCAATGTGCTCTAGGGGTGCAGGGAGGTGTTGGGTGACTCTGACATTCAGCTCCCCTAGGAGTGGGAATTTCTGCCAGGCTGTGAGGGAAGCAAGGCGGTCTGGGAGGTTGGTAGAGGGGGAGTGGAGGGCACCAGGCTCAGGGCAGCAGCTGGGAAATGGAACTTGGCAGGTGGGGAAGGGCTGAGCGCTGCCATAAGGCTCCAGCTTTGGCTCTGACACCAGGTCCAGGCCTGGCTCCATCTCCAGCTCTGGCCCTGACTCCAGCCCCGCCAACAGCTGGGCTGCAGCACTGAGCACTGCCCTGACCCCTGTCCTCAGCACTGGTGGGGGTACTGCACTCAGTCCTGAGCCTCTCACTTCAGAAAGGACATTGAGGCCAGCAAAGGGCAGCAAGGCTTGTAAAGGCTCTAGAAAACACATCCTGTGAGCAGCGGCTGAGGGAGCTGGGGTTGTTCAGCCTGGAGGAGAGCCCATTGCTCTCCACAGTTACCTGAGAGGATGCTGTAGGGAGCGGGGGCCGGTGTTCTCTGACCTGTCTGCAGTGACGTGACCAGAGCAAATGGCCTTAAATTGAGACAGCGGAAATTCAGATTAAACAGAAGAAAATTGCTATTGTTAGGGTGGTCAGGCATTGGAATAGGTTGTCCAGGGAGGTCACCATCCCTGAAGGTGTTCAAGAGGCTTCTGGACATGGTGCTGGGTGGTGTGGTGTAGTGATTTACCGTGGTGGTGCCAGGTAGACGATCAGATTAGATGATATTAAAGGCCTCTTCCAGCCATGATGACTCGATGACTGTGATTCTGTGATTCCGTGACCCCGCGTGCCCCGCCCGGCGCGGCCGTGAGGCGACCCGGGGCGGGGCGGGGCGCGAGGCGGCAGGGGCGGAGCCTCCGCGGCAGCGAGGGGCGGGGCCGGGCGGGGCATCCCCGCGCTGATTGACAGGCGGGGCGGGGCCACG
>VXAX01002993.1:739165-812365 GCA_013399835.1 Leptocoma aspasia | reverse complement strand
GGGGACCGCCCCCGCGCGCGCGCGGCTTTGTGTGTGCGCGGCACCGGCACCGGGATCGGCACCGGGATCGGCACCGGCACCCCCGCAGCGCCGCCCCGGACCGGCCGCGGAGGTTACGCGGGGGTTGAACCGCCCTGCCCTCTCGCACCGGGGGTGGCGGCGCCGCCTGACGCATCGCCCCGCTCCCCGGGCGGAGGTGCGGCTCGCTGAGCGCTGGCCGGAGGAGCAGCCCCGTGTCCCCGGCGGACGGGTGCCTCCCGCGGGGAGCTGTCACCGGCCCCGCCGCGGCGCTTGTTTGCTTTTGGAGGTGCTCGCGGCTCGCCCAGCGGCGGGCCACATTCGCCTGCCAGCGCTTAGGTTGGGGTTTTCCCCGTGGAAGTATGGATTCCCAGGGAGCTGTAATACTCTGCCGGCGCTTTTCCGCTCTGGGAAAGGTTCTAAGTCAAAGCAAAAATGAATGTGGAGACTGTTGTCTGCCTGCTTCATTTGTTGCTCTGTGCACAGCCCTCAGCCGTACTGTGGAAGCAGATGTAGGTTGGGTTAATCCAGGGTGTTTATTTAAGAATAAAAGCCGTGTTTTGGACTGATATCGCCGTAGAATTTAATAATTTGTCTTTGGTTTCTTAAAACAATAAACGGGTTTAGGGTTAGATTGAGGAAATAACAAAGCAAGTACACACGGTTTTATGGGAGAGAAACAGGGTAGGGCTCTTTCGAAAGTGGTATCACAGAGCAACTCGATGTCAGCAACTAATGGCTGTAGATTAACCATTAGCTTAACTAATGTTTATGACTGATGGCTGAAAGGGAGGGAACTTGCTCCCCAGTTGTAAACATTCCCTCACGTGACTGTATGTAACTGCTATATATACAATCTGATAAATATTTTTATATAGAGCCTCTTTCTGGATGGCTGAATTCAAGTTGCGTGTGTGACGAACAAAACTGTCATTTTTTAGGTGCTGCTCTCTTTTTCTAAAGTAGTCTTAAAAAATACTGTTGGGAGGCTTCTGTCATCTGCTACTTTCACTTCCGTGCTTATGGAAATACTTAGAGATGCAGAGCTTATTGTTTGTATATAGATTTTAATAGTGATGAGTGAGTTTCAAGTGTGGTTCCCAAGCTTGTGAGGACAAATGAAACTGCATCTCAAAGTCCAGCAGAGAAGGTGACAAGAACAGGTTGGATTTGTTACTTGTCACAGACTGAGAGCTGTATATATATTTATATATCTGTATTTAACCTGGAAACAATCACAAGCTTGGAGGGATGTTGTCCAAGTCAGGTCATTGGTTCATGTTTCTTTGCTAACATTTGACCCATGTTGAAATCTTGGGCTGCTCAGCTCTCACTGAAATATGTAATTCCCTTAAGCAAGATTTAACTTAAAAATTACTTGTTAAATGTGTAGCTGAAATGCCTGTGCACTGTGGATGTTTGTTAGCAAGGTGATCTCTAATTTTGGAGCCTTTATCTACATTTAGGACCTTTCTAGTTTATATAAAAATCTCTTGGTGATGTGCACTTAGTGTATTAGCACCCTTTCTGCTAGCTGGATGTTGATGGTTTGGATGATGGTTGTCTTCACACCATTTCTTAAAAGGCTGTTTATTAGATTTCATTTTTAATGACTCATGAAATCAGTGATGTCTTTGGATGTTTTGTATCATTTCAGCACTAAAATTAGTGATGACAGAAAATATGTAGTTTAACTTTCTGAAAGTTGCAGCATGGATTCATAGACAAAAGTTGTCTCAACTGCTAAAGTAGTATAAGGATAAATTTATTACAAAACGAGGAAATACAGCTTTCTTAAAAACAGTGGAATAATTAGAAGGGGGAAAGGAGGAAAATGAAGGGATAGAAAAGCAAGGAGACAGGTCTAGTTGCTGGTTTCGGACTCTGTGTAGTGGTAGGAAAGAAAATTAATCTGAGTCTGATACCATTCGTAAACTAATACTTTTATATGTTATCTAGCAGGAGTATTGTGAGGGTTTAAGTTACTCTGTGGGAGATGCTGAGATAGGAGGGCTGTGTGAGAAACAAGCACCCATCTGTGTGCCTCTGCCCTCTGTACACATGAAACCCTGGATTAGTGCTTGAGTGCACCAATATGACATAAACAAATTTAAATGCCAGTGTCCCAGTGCTCGCCTTACCTAGGAAAAAATGCAGTTTGCAATAGGAAATGATAATACTGCAACCTGCAATACACAATTACACTGCTGCAACTTGCACAAGGGTGTTTTCATCCTGCAAGGCAGCCTGTTGTTGGCAGGTGCTTTGCCAGAGCCTCTTCTGTCATTGGACTGTGTTAAGTTCCTTTCACAGTTTGCTACGGTAGCTGGATGGTTATAAAGAGCACAGTATGCTTTTCCAGTTCAGTTTCTCCTCACATTTGGCTACATGTGGTGGTTTCAATTCTGCATGTAGGCAGAGGCCAGGCCCTGTTTACTTGGACAGTCGCAGAAGTTGGTGGCGGACATTGAATCTCCGACCTCCTAAGAGACTGACCACACGTGTGTGTTTTCGGATGCTCCCCCACCTGTGAGCAGGGAAACCTGGGAAGGTAAGGAGCAAGTTTTATTTTTTCCTTTATGATTCTTTAATGTGTGGTCTTGTGCAGCTGTGCTAAGAATTCTCTTTCTTCTTTGAGATGAGAAGAGGAAGCTGAAGCCCAGTTCCTGAGATGCCAAGGTGAAATTTCAGCCTGGTTCCAGGGTAAGTACATCTTGAGAATGTTTCAGTGCTTAGGGGAATGCATAACCCTTTCTCAAAGGGTAGAGAATGCTTATTTGCTCACAAAGGAAAATGTTTTTAGTTGATAAAATGGTGAAAGAGAGGCAGTCACAGTTTTTTGTCCTTTAACTAGCAGCTGTTCTCTGTTGTAGATGTGAATGCAGTAGATGGTGCTGAAGCAACACCGAGGCTCCTCCTGTGAAATACCCACAGTCCACTGTGTAGAGGGAAAGTGCTTGCTGGCTCTCCCAAGTGTTGATGGTCCTGTGTCTTCAAGAGATGCATTCCAGGACAAGAAGACACTGACTGTTAGTTTTAAAGATGTTAATAAATAATTCTTTGTGTTACTTTTCCATTCTTTATTCATGGTGAAGGTAGGCAGATGAGGTAATACAAATACCAACCAAGTGGTGCTTCAGGTGGTTTTGAGTGTGTGTGCAGACAGTGGTCAAATTTAAGCTGTTGAATGTCAGCCCTTTGATATGGTTGTTGTTCAGTGTTGCTGAAATCAACACTGAAAGTGTTTGGGGAGTTTGAGAGCTACTGCTCTGGGAATACACGTTATAGCACTCAGCCACAGTGCCTGTGTTTCCTGTCTGTCCATGCACTCACTGGGAGAAGCTTGCAGGGAGGAAGTCTTACACGGTATGATTGAGAAATGGTATCAAGGCTTATGCTGTCACAATAATGTATTGTCAAAATCATGCACTGTCAGCAAGCCTGACCTGCTAGGTAATATGAGCTATCATTGATTGGTCTGCTAAAGGTCCTCTCAGGAAGGTGGTCTGGGTGCTGAATAATGGGAGTGTCCTCATCTCTCAGTTCATAAATTACCCCTCTCTTGGAACTGGAGAGATTTGACTAGCAATAGATACTTTATATCCCATTAAGGAAAGTAAATAAGTCTGCCTTTCTTACATTGCAGCCATCCATTTAATATAATGACTCATGTTTGGTAATTTGCGTGAAGGCAGGAGCACTAGAACTTCATCACTGATACATACCCAATAAAGAGTGCTTAGCTGATTTTAAAAGTGAAATCATGGGCCAAAAAAAAATCTGTTCTTTCCTCAGCATTTGGTTTTGTGAATAACCAAGATCCCTGTCCACTACTTCTGAAAATTCTGCTGGTAGCATGATGGAATTGTTGGGATACAGTAGTGTCACTTTCTGGAGCTGTAAGTAGCACTAGGGAACCTGACTGGTTCTCTGGACCAGTGGAAGTTATTTTCTGTGTTTCTAAGTGTAAATAGTGAATGAATGGCCAAGTGCACTAATTGTATTTTCCTCCCCCTATATGGAGGATCTTAAGCTTTAGAAATGCTTTTATGTTTCACAATTCTTTGGCTTCTCCTCATTTAAGAGAGCCCTCCCACTGCCTATCAAAGCTGTCTGTAAATAGCTTTTTCAGATCATTTATGCATGTGTGAACATAAATAGACACCCGCACCTTTTCGATTGATAGTGAAACTATAGGGAAAAAAATCTGCACAGTTAACTTGGGTGACTTTGTACACACCACTTCTGTTTGTAAGGGGCAGGAGCCTGAGAGCAATGGAAAATTGCTTTCCCCTTGTTCTGTTGTGCTTCTGGTTTTTTTCCTGTGTGCAGTAAGTATACCCTACAGGGTTCAGCATCCTTACATAAGGAGAGAGGAATCTTTATCCACAGCAAGTACCTTCCGATTTGGTCTTATAAGTGAATGCTGTGTTTTTAGCTTGGGGGAAGAGAAAGGAAGGGTAGAGCGTGAAATGATGCTAAGTTGAAGTCAGTTTCTCTATTTTATAGAAGAGGAAAAAGCAAAATTTCCATGTTAGGTTTTTTAGAAAATTTATTATAAAGTTGGCATTTTAAGTCTGTGTTACTGGCAGTCATTTTGTAGTTTTTTTTCCTACTTTTTACTATTGTGAGCAGTAACATAAAGATTAATGTAAGGTGACTAGTTTTATAGTGCTTCAGCTGGGCCTTTACAAATCCATTGAATTCAACAATCAAACCTGAGGTCAGAGGTAGCTGTAGCCTGCTATGTACTTTGACTGAAGTCTACCAGGTGGTAGTTAAGTGTAGAGGTTACTTTGAAAAAGTTAAACACTCTGGTAACCTTGCAGTATTTTAGTAGTTTCTTAAGAAAACATGCACAAAATCTATATTGTTTTGACTGTTACAGTGCTGACTGTAGAATTTAATTTTCTAAGTTTTTAATGTGTATTATTTCAGGAATATACATTTCCTTATGCACTGTGTTCTGAAAAAATGTGTTTTCGTACCAGTTGGTTTGTTAGATTCTGCTGTGACTTTAGGTTACTTTCAGCTCTTTAAGGTGAGGATTTTAGGCCTTGTATTACTAGGCAGATTTTTCATCCTTATATCTTTGAATATATTTATTTATGCATTTATTTTAATGTTTGAGATCTTTGGGACTCAAGACTTCACTCCATGCCATAGTGCCATATCCAGAAGTAATACATTTGTATGTTGTTGTGACTTCTAACTTGCTTGTTAGAATTGCACTTGTGCTCTCTTCTGAAGTATTTAATTTCCATTTTTAGCGTCTCTGGGCTGCTGCTTTTCTGAGGGCACTGACATGAATTGTGATTTTAGGCAGCTGATGCACTTGCATTTGAAGTGTTTAGGTGCATTTTTCAAAATGTCATGCTGTGCAGAGTCAGTCTGTAAAGGATCTGTTCTGGACACCAAGCTCTGTGTTTGTGCTGCTCTTGGTGAGATAGGGACGGGTTTGGATTTATGTTACGTTACCTTCTAAAAATACTGACAGGGTGGGCATTGTGTTTACTCTGAGCGCAATGAATTGTGTTTACTCTGAAAGAAATACCTCTTTGGATGCTGATTCCACATTTACCGTAACTTACGGTCAGTTAATTGTTTTTAATCCACAATACAATCAGCACAAATATAACATTATCCAAAATTAGTAAGGATGGCACACGGACCTAGGCCAAGTGCCTTATGGGCATATCTGTTACAATTGCCTTAATTGCTTGTATTTGTGGTTTCTTCTGGCTGGAGACTTTTACTGATACTTGTTTATTCACATTTATTGTCTGTTGATTTTCTTTCATTCTGTCAGTATTCACATTCTAATTTTTTTTTTTTTTGCCTTTGGTTGCTGGGAAAGATATAGGCATGTTAGAAAGGTATAAAGCTTAAAGAAATCTAAATGAAAATGCTTTCTGTGTTTTTGAGTGGAATCACACCTTTAACACTCAGACCTGTTTTATTTATCCTTTGAAGAAGAGAAATGGGTATTATATCACCTTTAAAAGGAAGAGTCATGACGTTGCTTTTAATTTTTATGTATCCTTCAGATGGGATACAGAAGATTAATAGCGATTTGAAAAATCTGAAGGTAAGGAACCTGAGCTAAAATCTGTCTTTTCAATATTAGGAACCCTTTTTGTTGCCTCACATTGTAAGAAAACAAAGTGTGAAATAAAACAATTGGAAAAAAAATCATTATGTCAGTGACTTCTGATTTTTAGATGTAAAAATGGTGTTCAAGCTCTGTGTGTGCAGGTGCAAGTTTTAGTCTATTTGCTTTGTGCATATCAAGAGTAGGCTTTAAGAAACTGATCTCCTAAAACTTGAAATGAGTTTAAATTAGGTATTTATGCTTCTTTATGGTGTTTGACTAGAATATTCAAGTAGATGAGCACAAAATTTGATTGACTTCTCTATGAACGGCACAGTCTCCTGCTCTGAAAAATAAAACTCACACAATTTTAATATTGCAGTGTGTCAGATTTACTTTGCATTGATCTGCATGACAAAAGCAAAGGCAATAAATTTTTCTGATTCCACATCTGAAGCATAAATGCAGGTACATTTAACTTGTTTAACTATAGAAGTTTAGTCATAAAACTTCTGCAGTTGAAAGGGAAATAGCATCATAATTCAATTCCTTTGTCATGTTATATCATCCTTTGTGCTTTAAGTTTTCGGCTATACATTCTGTGCCTACTCACTAGTTAACTTTGAGTAATTTATGTTAGTTGGTGAGACACTTTCATTTTCCTAAGCAGTGAAGAGGCTGATTTATCAGTCACTGCAGGTCGTCTGCTATAAAGTTTTTAAGCTCTGTTTTTTTTTTTTTATCATTGGAGTTGCTGAGGTATTTTAGTGGTGAGGCTTTGGAAGTACCTTGGATAAATGACAAAGTATTTTATATTTGGATTAGACAACTTTAAACATTTGTGTATAAACTGTCTGGTGTAAAGACTGGGTGGATTGTTTATTATGTGAAATAGCATCCATACCTTTCCTATGTTGGTGTGTATATGAAACAAAGAAGTGTCAAGTCAAATACAGCAGCCAGGGTGTCATACCAACATTCTGGGTGGTGGTGGAGGTGTGTGATCATGTGCCACAAATTGTGCAAAGCTATGGGGAAGTGACATAATAAATATGTATTATAAAAAGTGGGCGTGACTTGGGAAAATTAAGCTATAATTGTCTTGGTGACTCAGTGTAATTCTCAGTGCTTCATTTCTTAGTGCTGACTAAGATGAGTGAGTTGTTGGGAATGTACTGAAATAGAATTTCAGTATTGTGTTAAAGGAAGTGGAAGCTTCTGAGTTCAAGAACTACAGGGGCCAGTAGGGGGTCTGCAAGAGTCTGAACTGTATTTTAAAGGTTTCAGTTTGTGTTTTTCTCATTTAATGTAATTAGTTTGTATTTAAGTCATCTTAGTGGTAAAATGGTCACTTTGGGAAAGAACTTGTCTTGATGAGAGGGTGAAGGCAGACTTCAGTAATTCACCAACAGAGGAATGACTTTGAATTGGTTTGAAGAATATTCTGCCATATATATGGGATGTTTGGGGGTTTCAATTTTTTTGCTGTAATGCTTTTTTTACATGATGTTTCTTTTTGCTTTCAGGTCTTGAGTGTAAACTTAGATAAGTTCTAAAAATGGGAAGAATTTTTTTGGATCATATTGGTGGCACTCGCCTGTTCTCCTGTGCAAACTGCGACACGATCCTGACCAACCGCTCCGAGCTCATCTCCACTCGCTTTACAGGGGCCACAGGAAGGGCCTTTCTTTTTAACAAGGTTGGTAAGAAGCTGGAGGAACTGCCATTAACTTTTGAAAAATGAGTTTGTTAGACATGAATCTGTCATGAGATCAAAAAAACTTCTTGGCTAAAGTGTTGTGTAATTACTATTTTAACTTTTATTTTTATTTTGTTCTGTCTTTGAATTCAAATTTGGCATTTACTGTTGATGGGGAGCATAGCTAAATTAGTTTTGTCTGCAATACTGAAAGACTATAAAGAAGACTGTGTATATGGAGGCATAAGGCCAAAATTGATGGAGTTTTAACTTCAGAGACTTCTGTAATATGAACCTCAAATTCACTCTGAGAGTATCTGGTGTCTGTAAAGTGTTCCAAAGGTGTTTTCACTTTTATGCAGTTAAAAAAAGGTCTAGATAATATTTTGTTTAATTTCTGAAATGCATGTAATGTAACAGTAGTGTGGCAATTTAAGTTGCCACAATCAATCACAGTCTTTTTTACAGGCAATAATACTCTGGTTTAGTTTAAGAGTTTTTGATTGATGTGATTAAATAGATTGAAATACAGAAGTAGTAATTTTTGAGCAAATCATAGGATTATTTATTAACCTTGCATAAAAACTTGTCTATTAGATTAATTGAAAAAATTATGGTTGTCCTTTGCTTTCTCACAAAGTTCTTGGTCATATAATGCTTGCTGTATTTTAGGTTTTTTTTCCTATAAGCCATTTGGCCATGGGCAGAGTTGATAGAGGCATCAATAGTGTCTTAACTATGTTTTGCTCTGGGACTTCTGGTGTCCTGAATCTTATCAGTAGTGAGAGATTTCTTCCTCATCCAATAAGCTCTGGATCCTGGAGATCAGATTTTTTTTTTTATGGTAAATAGTGGGGTTTAGTTACAGCAGTCTGAGTTTTGCATTTCTGCATTCAGAAGCTGTACATTTGAAGCAGTTAGGTGCAAAGCTGAGAAAGCAGTTTGCTTTCTCAGCTTTTAGAATTTGCTTATCAGCAGTTTTGGTATAGTTCTGACATGAACTTTTCAATTAATCCTGTTTTTGTGGTGCTGCTGCAAAAGAAGTTAAAAGTATATTTTAAACTGCTGATATAGTACACAAAAAGGTGCATGTTTCACATCTACATACGCAGCCACTGACCCTGGCTTTTTCTTAGGTGATTATTTCAGAAGCACCACAAGGTGTTTAAAGAAGTACCTCTTTTAATATTTTGTTTCTGAGTTCTGGGACTTGGTGATCACATCAGCTGCTAGAAATGGGTTACATACATTATAACTGGATTAATATAAATTTACAAGCTGTTGGCTGGGAGTTTCTCACCCAGAGTTGAACACAGGAGTTCTGCATATTTTGTGATAGCAATCCATGTCTCTCAGTTAAAATGAGAGGTTTTACATCGTTGTGAAGCACATCTTTAAGGTGTTACCTTCTCATGAAGGAGATTTTTTACACTGCAGTTTTCAGTTTGTGTGCAGTGCCACAGGCTCTTTCCTTCTAAGAGTGCTGATAGTCATTTACCAGGTTTCCTGAAGGCAGACTAATCCTTTGTGTTCCCTGTGCGCTGTGTGTTTGTCCCAGGTGGTAAATCTGCAGTACAGTGAGGTTCAGGACCGGGTCATGCTCACTGGGCGCCACATGGTCCGGGATGTGAGCTGCAAGAACTGCAACAGCAAACTGGGCTGGATCTATGAGTTTGCCACTGAAGACAGCCAGCGCTACAAGGAAGGCCGCGTTATCCTGGAAAGAGCCTTGGTCCGGGAGAGCGAAGGCTTCGAGGAGCATGTTCCATCCGACAATTCCTGAAGAGGCTCCAGTCTCTTCTCAGGTTCTCTTCAATTGAAACTCAAATATAATAAAATCAACAAAAAAATCTGCTTACATACACTGTCACCTTAGCATCAGAGTCGGATTCATGGACTACAAAGTGGGAAAGATTGTGAGAATATTTCAGATGGAACCTTCCTTTCTTTATTCCTTTTATATTTTACTTTCCCTCCAGCAGCTGTTTGTAGAAAGAATGTTATGCAGATGCTGTAACTTTTTCTCTCTTTCATTTACATCTGTTAGATTTGAGATTGTATCTTAAAGGTATGGTGGGCTAAAAGGAAAATATTTGCAGGATTTGTCTTTTGTTGGAGAGAAATTCAATGAGGTTTTTTTTTTTTTAGTTTTCACAAACTGATGTCAGCATCAAGTTATTTTAAAACTACAGATGTTTTTTTAAAAGTATATTCCAACTTTTGGCTTAAGTTTTTAGTTAGAATTTGGTTTTTTTGGGGTTTTTTTACCCAGCCTTTTCACCTGGTTTGCTAGCTAAAGTGAAGAGATCCGAATTTGTGCTGAGTGCTAAAGGTTCAGTGTTGGTACAGCTTGGGCTGGCCCATGTGCCATATTCTTGTTGAGGTTGATTGGTAGCACAGAGCCCATTATTTCTTGTCATTCTTGACCCAAAGATGTCACCATTCCTTGTTTATTCGTGAAGTCCCCTTCACCATGTAAACTGGTGTTGATTGGAAACTATCCTTGAAATAGGGTGAAACTGCTTGGCTTTTTTTAACTTTAACAGATGTAACTTATGAGCATAGTAATAATATAAAGTAATAGCTGTCTGTTTAGTCTTGCATTGCTTACAAATCCAGCTGTGTTTGTAATGATAGGGATCCACTGAGAAACTACTGTTTCAGTAGTAATTTTTTTTCGTTTCTCTACTAATCTCATTAAGTTAGACAGGGAATTGCAAATCTTAATTCTTCTTCAAGTAGCTTTCTTTAAACCCAGGACTTCCTATGTTAAACACAGCTGCTGTGTAAAAGGAGAAGATTGCCAGCATGTTTGTTCATGCGTGGAGTTATGCAATCTGCATCTCTTGAAAAGATTATCTTAAACAGCTTGTTTTCAAATGCTGCTTCTGGTGTTGAAACCTTTATCTTTCAACTTTGTTGAGCGTTTTCATTGTGATGTTATGTTTTTTATCTTTCTGGGCAGCAGTACATGTCAGCCTAGTAGTGACTAGTGACTTGGATTCCTGCTTTGTTCTTGTAGAGGTCAGCTCTGTTTAAAACAGTGGTCTTGCTTGCCTTTTTTAGCAAAAATGCTCTTCATTAACTTAACTCAAGGGTGCCCAAACACTTTCATTGTGTCTTAAGCCATAAGTTAGGATCTCAAGGGCTGAAATTTATTTGAATGTTAGATATGTATGATTTCTTATCCAAGATACGAGTTGGTTGTGTTTTTTTTTCTTATTGGATAAATTGTGGTCAATGTGAAATAAGTTACCCACAGACGTAGGAAAGGGGGGGAACCCCACCCAGCCAAACAGATCTGGGTTCTGACTGTTCAGAGTAACTTTTCTTCTCTAGCCACAGCTCCATATCTGAAACTAAGATGTGGAGGGTGACTATGCAGAATATTTTTCTTAATTTTTTTCGGTTGCCAAATGGCAAGTTGGACACCCCTGACTTGAATCTACTGCCTCTTTCATGTAAAGGTAGCTTTGTTCTAGAAATGTCACATAGAAAGAAAACAGAGTAGATCATATACCAGAGCTGTGCTTGAATCAAGCTGCTTAAACAATAGTGTACTTGTGCCTCAAATGAATCAGTTTTTGCACTGAGTACAGTAGTACCCCATTATCTTGTACTTCTGTCCTTCACAGACCCTGGAAGCGCCATTAGCATGGTTCTCTGCAGTACTTTTCTTGTACTTCTGACATTACAGTACAATAAAGTATGTTTTGTCCTGAACTGATCTTTGCTGTCCTTTTAGAGTTATTGTCATAGAGTCTGTCAGCCAAATCACATAACTCATCTTCCATTCCTTGTGTTAAGTTTCTGCAGCACAGTGACAAGCTGTTGATGAGCATCTCTCTCTGTATAGGTGGCAGAAGAGTTCTGTTGATTTTGGAAGGTGCCAAGTAGAGCTTCATGCATACCACTTGGTCACTTGAAAGCTTTCCATTTACTCCTGTTAAAGAGAAAACAAGAAATGTCTCATTTAATGGAATTCTGGGTGCCAAATGTCCTTCCATGACTTTGAAAAGACAGCAAGCTAAGCAAAAATCCACCTTCTGCAAAAAACTTGAGGTTTTGGCTTCTGAAATGTCTTGGGAATTAATGAATTTGGTATTATATATCTGGAGTTCTATGACTTTTGTGTTCAAATGTTAGGCAGAAATCTGCCAGCAGCGTGTCAACTTCTAAAACTGTAGCTGAAGAACTGAGATGAGAGGATCATTCTGTTGGTGTGATGGAGACTGGGGCTCTTACTCTAACTTACATTAAGACCATTTTGGTAGAATGTTGGTGTGAGATGCTAAAAACTACTTTTCACAAAGCCTTTGGTTTGAAAAACACAAGTGAGGTGAATTCTTAAAAATCCCATAAGACTTAAGCAAGTCCTCTGCAGCTTTAAAACAGTAGACTTTGGCTTGCTGTTTTAGCTTACGGGCTGTTCCCTCCTGTGTCACTTGTGATGGCTCTGGGAGAGTTTAGCCTCCTATATTTTGGCTGCTCCTCCTTGAGACACTTGGTGTGTGAACACAGATAACTTATCTGTGGTGAACAAGGCCACTGGTTACAGCACATCTAGAGACAGAGGAGACATTGCTATTTGGCACCAGCTGCAATTTTGTAGTAGTGCAGTAGCCTGGGATTCTCAAACAAGGGCTGGCACAGGAAAATGTGCCACCACAGTGATCTTTTGCCTGGCATGTGGTGGGGCCAGAGGTAAAGAAGGGAGCAAGGAAATTGCAGTGCAAAACAGACAGCACCCTGCGTTCCTGGAGACCTCAGAATCTGTGCCTGTAGGCTGCAGCTGGGCCAGCAGTGGTGCTGTGACTTTTGCATGACATGAGCTGGGTTAGAGTTCATGTCACCCATGCTGTGATCTCATCCTGTGGGTGTACTCGAAACTGAAATACTTCCTTCCTACTGTTTCAGCAAAACACAGCTTTGGGAAGGGGCAAAGATTGGGACTGTGTGTTTGTGAAGTGTAAAAGCATTTTACTTATGCTCTCCAGGAATGTTAGAAGAACTTCTGAAATGACATATGTGTCTTGTGGCTCTGTTAGAAAATTTGCCTTATGTGGGGCTCTGGGTTTGGCTGTGGTCACTGTCGCAGCCTTATTCTTACAGGGCAAGCTTGTCTCTGAAGATTTGGGTCAGAGCTTCAGAAAAAAAAAGTTGGCAGATGATCAGTGGATGAGCAGGTAAGGAACAGGTGAAGCTGCAGTTGAGGACACAATTGCCAGGTACAAGGATGAGCTGGGAAGGCTCTGATACTGATGTGGGAAGAGGCTAGCTGGTTGATGAACCCTATTTTAGACAAGAAACACAAGCTGTCATACTGCAGTACCATTTGCAAAAGCCAGAAATAATTTATTGTGTTTCCTTCTTGGGCCTGCTTTCACTTAGAACAACAATAAGCTTTAAAAATCCAGTGACACTTGCTTTCCTGTGGATTTCAAGGGCTTTGCCAATTCCTTGATGCCTGACAAGGATGAAATGCTTGTGTCTTTTTATTTTGCTTGGGGCACTGATAAGAATTGCTCTCCAATCCTGGTTTTGCTGGACTTAAAAAAACTAGGCAATTTTGAGGCCACTCTCTTCATAACCTGGAGTTAAAATTGCCCAAAAACTTCAAAAGATTGCTTTGAGTGGGGAGGAGTATGACCCAGTAGATAATGTTCCTGTGCAAACCTTTTTCTTCTTGCAGGAAATCTGAAATACAGCCAAAGAAAGTGAGCTCCTGTCTGTCTCATTACATGTTGTGTGGCAAAGACCTTCAACAGCTGCTGACGAGTCTGGTTTCTGCAAGTGTGGAGCTTTTCCTGGTCTCATAGTTACTTCCCTACCTCTCTCTCATGTAAGAATTTCTGGTACATGTAGGAAAGTGTAAGGGGAGAAATCTCACATTTGCCTTCTAGCCTTTTGTTTACTGATAGTGTTGCTCTTACTTGAATGGATTTCTGTGATCTCAGTAAAACTGCTGCCAGGCTGCTGCTGCATTTTTACTTAAAGGCCCTTCTGGGAGAATATTAGTGGCTTTATCATCTCTCATCCCTAAGTCTAGGCAGAGGTTGTTTGGGAGTGATGCTTGACTGAACATTGTACTCTGGGTAGAGGATGTGAAGGAGGACCTCATTCACACCATTCACAGGATACTTCCATTGCTGTGCTGTATCTTTTTCCTTCTGATGCTATCTTAAGTGTGAATTGCTTAAGTTTGCATTCCAAGTCCTCCTTCTAAAAAGGAGGTGACTAAGGGACAGCAGTCTGTGCCTCTTAAACATGGCATTTCCCTCTGAAGGAACTGAAATACTTTAAATTTTGTAGAGAGTGCTCTGTGTGCTGCTCAGTTGGAAGGGGCATCTATGTTTCTGTTTGACTTGTTCCTGCAAAAATAAATCCCAGTGCTTGTCTAAGATATGGCCAAAAGTCTCCCGGCAATGGGAGTTAGGATATGGAGGAGAAACCCAGGTGGAAGTGTGTGTGTGTATGATTCATGTCAGCTAAAATGATCACTCTGAAGCAGCAGAGGTGGGAGAAATTCTAGAGGTAAGCTTGTGCCTTTTTGCCTTGTGTGGGTTTATGGAAAGTGGAAATCATTTGGGCATTGCAGATGATCTAAGGTCCCCCGATGAACAGAAGAGTGGGAAGTGCAGCACCAGGGCTAACTTTGGTACAGGCTCAGTGTTGTGTTTGGATGAAGGCAGCTGGAAGGTATTTGTCCTTTGAAGTAGGCTCTGTTTTTGTTCTCATTAGCTGAAGCATTTCTTACTATCAGGAACTTGCATTTGTGTGGAAGTGGAAGTAGGAGAAAGAAAAAAAGACTATGGTAATAATTTGGATTTTCTAAGCATGAGTGGTAAATGGGAGAGAGAAGGATGTTCAGATCTTGTATTTTCACTCTGCCCAGGAGAGAGATGTGTGTTTGCCTGACATCAAGATCCAGTGCTGTTTCTCTCTGGGACTTGGGGATATTTAGATACGGGATTTTGCTTTGTCCTTCTGTAAGCCTTTGATTTGAGTGTTGTAAACATTTACAGGTGTTTGAAACAGTAAATTTACTGGATTACAACAGACTGCATGCCATTGTTGTTTGCACACTAATGGCAGTTGTTGCAATAGATGTAGTTAGTGGAGTAGGGAGATGCCTTTTCTACAAGGGGAATCCAAAGCAGAATGGCTCATACAAGGCTGCTTAACCAAAGAACTGCCTGGTGGCTTTCAGCTGTCTTTAGGGACAACAGTCCTCTGTCCCTGGAAGAGTTTGAAAGCTAATATTCCAGGCACAGGTATATGGTGAGTATAAAATGAAGAGGGCATTTGTTATTTTCAAGGGTAGATCTTGGCACATGTGCATGGTCAAAAAAGTGGGATGCTCTGAATTAGGTAGTGAGAACTCAGGTACATCCCATGGACAGAGTGCAGAGAGAGCCTCTGTGGCTATGCTCCTGTTGGTATTTGGTCAGCAGATCTTTTCCCCCATCCTACCCATTTTTATTGTCTTTGGTCTGGTCTGTAGTGATTGTTGCACCTTCCCTGCAAAATTAGTGCCGCTGAAGGACTTGGGGAAGTGCCTGCTTTTGGCAGTATTAAGACAGTCAGTTCTACTATCCTGTACCATACCAGTGCAATGGATTAGTTGTTGCATGTCAGAGGGATCCATGGATTGTCCATTCCATGTCTCCCTGCTGAGGAGGGATTAGTTTAGTGATGTACTCAATAAGAGTGCATTCTTGGGATGAAGTTCCTCAGTGTGATTTCTTATTGTAGCCTAAAGTACATCAGAGAGATACGATTTAGGTCAGAGAAGTAGAGCACTTGAAAAATGCCAGATTTCCAATGGATTGGGTAGCACATGGTTATCCTGTCCCTGCAGAATGCAGCTTGGGGATGAAAGTGGCATGTGATCACAAGAGCAAGGATGGCACCATCATCACCCTTTTATAAGGTATGCATTGAACTTGTAGCTACAGCCTCCATCCCACCATTCCTAACTCTGGACTGCTGGACTTCTTATGAATTTTGTTTCTAAAGGCAATTTGAAAATGAACTTTCTGATGTACATTTAAGTGGCAAAACTAAAAAAGAATGAGATTAAGTATTTGTAATTGCTGGCTTCTTCATGGCTGGGATTTGAACTGGGGACCCCCTTTGGTGCAGTAATCATCACTACTAAAGCTCCAGGGCTGACTGCTGCTTAACCAGCAGCTGGAGGAAGCTTTTCGGTGAAGGAAGCTGAGCAGATGACAGATGAAGGCTTTGGATTTGATGTAAAGCTTGAGTATGGGACAGGGAATTTTATTTTCAGTTTGTGTGCTAGTTCTGGTTTGGTTGAAGTAGGTGTGTTCTTTTGGTTTTGGTTGGGGTTTGTATTTTTCCCCTTCTGATATGTGGAGTTGGTGAATTTCCATGAATTGCTCCATGTAGGACTTTGCAGGAAGAAATGGGAAGATGAAAATTACGCTGTATTTCCTATCCAGGCTGCCTAACTGACTCTTGCTTCCAGGCTCCTGAGCTTGGGAAGGTTCCTGCTCCATGCATGCTCCATGTCAAGGAGAGAACAGCACCATTCATGTGCCACATTCCTGGGAAAGGGAGGAGTAGTGGGAGGCAGCTTTCTATCTCACCCTGCTTCATTTGCTCTATCAAGCTGCAGGTAAGCTCAGGGCTTCTGGAAGCTTTGGCTGCCTGTCAAAACAAACCAGAGGCACAGAAAAACAACAGCTTTTAACACTCAGTCCAGTGCAAATTTAGGACATAAAATTCTAGTGTTATTCCTAAAAATAGGCACAAAGCCATTTCCCCCATAAAACTCACTTCAGCAGCAGTGGTATTTTTGTGTCAAAAGGTTGAAGGAGAAAGTGGGGGATGCTTGCCACAGGAAGTGAGGGGAAAGCAAAGGCAGAGAAGGATGCTCTGCCAGAGGTTTTGCTGTTACTTGCCGGCAATGTTGATGCTTAGATACCGGCTCCGGGTGCCTTGGGGAAGGTGATGCTCATCACTGGCTCCTTTACCTGTCTCCTCCTTTTTGATCCCCTCTCTCCCTGTTCTCTGCAGCCCCAATGTGCTTTGTTCCTCCTGCAGTCTTTCGCCGCTTGTCACCTCCCCACACTGCCAGTGGCTCCGGTCTGTCCTTCCTGCCCTGCTCCTTGCATCCCTGCTGGGTTTTCAGCCGGTGACCTTGTTCCTCCCTGCAGGGCACCAAAGGCTGCGGTTCTGGTGCCGGGCTCCGCTCTCGCTGCCGCCTCCTCCTCACCCCAGCGCTGCTGGTGGCACGGCGTTCGGGGAACCAGGGACACGGAGGGGCTGCTGCCGCTCTGATTCACCGAGCTGTCACGCCAACAGCACCCAGAGCCCTGCTGGCACACTGCTGGGGGTGAGGCAAAGTGGCACCGCATCAGAAATCAGGTTTTCATCCCTGCCCCTGTGTGCTGCCAGCGGGGCATGAAGAACACACGCACACGCACATGAAGTGATCCTGCTGTTCTCAGCTCCTGCCCCGCTGGCACTGGTGCTCAGCAGAGACAGGGCTGGAGAAGGCTCTGTTCATCTCTGCTGCAAGGGGCTGGCACCTAGGGTGGCCGAGGAGCTGACATGGACACAGCACACCCCTCTGCAGACACACAGGTAATGGCAAAAGGTGTCTACTGGAGTGACAGCCCTACCAAATTTCAAGGCCCAGCTCCAAAGTGTCGTGTCACAACTTTTTAACAAAGTAATTGGACACTTTATTTTAAAAGGGCAGAATCATGTAAGTCCCCTGAGCCTGGTTTTCAGAAATGCCTGTTTCTAGAGGAACCGTTTTAGAATATAATAACCTATCCTGACACAGGCCTTCAGCAGGGAAAACTTCAACTGTGTAAGGCTTTATAAGCAAAATCATAGCCATCTGAAAAGAGCTGTGTGCTGGCAAGTGCCAAGCAGCCTTAATTTAGGAGTCATTTTTTGCACAGACACTTGAGCTCAACAGAAAAGAGAGCCCAGCTGCCAACAAGTGCATCAGTTTGGACAAGGGAATGGAAAACTACAGGTTTTTCTTCATTTACTATGCTCTGAGATGTCGTTTCAGGATTCAAACATGCATCTGGTTTTTCTTGTCTTCAATGGGCAGTTTTGTAAAATCTGTGAGAGGCATATACTTTTGTCCATCTTTTACCATTGTAAAATTGATCACAGTATTGCCCTAGAAATGCCTTAGTTCAGTGACCTTTTCAAGCACTGATTAGCTGCCAAAAAACTGGTGTTTGAAAGACTCTGGACCTGATTCTTCTCTCCTTTACACTTTCTGTTCTCTTGACATCAGCTTACTTCATTGGAGCTACTAATTCCCTGCAGGTTTGGTATGAGTGGAAATATATATACATATATTCTTCTGAATATATGAATATGTATATAACGACAGAGAGGAATTATATAGAATAGAAATTAAATCATAGTACCTGGTGGGTTTTGGTTTCACTTGGTCTTGTGCACATGTGCTGAGATTGCCAGTCTCCTGAAGCATCCTTCTAAGCACATCCTCCCTAAAGAATACCTTCTTTACACCTGCAAGTGATCTTCAGAATGTTGTGAAACTTTGCTGTTGTGAATTTTCCTGTCTGCATCAGATAGAGGATCAGAGTAAAACACTTGTTATAAAAACACGAAATCATTTATTTCAGTTTTTTAGGCAGTACAATTCCAAATATTAATTCAGCTGTGCCTCATGGTAAGGCTTAGACTGGTGCTGAAATAAAAAGCAATGAAATGGTGTAATTTTTCAGTCACCTTTCAGAAGGATTCCTTTTAAGTCCTCTTAGATAAACAAATTTTGTGGTCTGCCATTTTAACTTCTTCCCTGCCTTTGCTTCTGTCTTTTGTCTCCATCTGTTCATCACAAGCTGAACCCTTCTTATTATGACATCCTTTCAAACTACCATCTTTTTTCTTGAAGACCTTTTGCTCACTGTTTTTCCACCCACTCTGACCTTCACCAAATCCATCACATACTTTATTTTCTTGCCTTCGGCTACTCTTTCTACCTTACCAAATCCATGTTATTTCTTGCTAGATCAAGTAGGGTTCAGAGCTCTTATTGACTCCTTTTTTTCTAGGTAGGATTGGTGCGAAAAGTGTTCGGGACTCAAACAAGGGTCCTCTACAGACATTCCACCTTTCTATTTTGAAGCTGATCCTGGAAGTCTTTAAGATTAATGTAGGGTCCTTTCCATGGCTCCCTCAACAAATGCAGTACTTCTGACTAGGCTGCTTTCATTGTATCTGATAACCATCCCCAGCTCACCTTTAATGAAATCCCAAGCTGCCCTGTCTGCAGCTGGTGGGGTGTGATAGAGGTGACAAAATTAATTTCCACAGAGGTGAAGCGAGCAGTGACAGGGACCCCTGAATAGAGATACCATTATTTCTCTCCCTCAGCCTAGGAAACAAAAGAGAATGCTGCAGCTGGGCACTGCAGTGTGTATCCACAGACAGGGGATTGCCTTGCATACTCCATTCAATGTAGTTTTTTTACAGAGGGGTATTTTGTGCTCCTCTGATATTTTTTGTGACGAGACCTCAGAGAGGAATGCCAGCCACTGTCAAATGTCAACTACATGTCTTGCTTCATGTGTGTGTGTGCATAAATCCAGCTTCTCTGTAAAGCATCAATGCTTCCACACATCAATGCTGTTTTAAAGATTTCTGCTGTTAAAATAATGCTGTTGCACTCCCTTCCAAAAGCATCTGGGAGTTGGTCCTCGTGGCATGGTATGAATCCAGCTCAGTGCCAGCTCACCTCCTGGGGGCATCTGCATGTCCCTTTCCCCATCATCAGCTCTGCAGTGAGCTGTGCACATTCTAATAATCAAGGTCTGTGTTTCAGAAATATTAATGGCTGGGGATATACCACATGCCATACCTTAGCAACCCTGTATTTTAATGAAGAGCTATTTTCTGACAGCACAAGAGAGACTGTGGGAGTTTCAACATCTAGGAATGCTGGGGAGTGAAACCTGAAGCAGAACCTGGCAGCCTGCAAATTATTTATTACCTGGGAGGAAAAGAAGTGTGGGCTGGACTTCCACTGAATCACTGTGGGCTGGAGATATGGTCCTGCCTGCTTTCTTGGCCTTTTCCAGATCTCCTCTGCCTAACTTTCAGCTGAGAGGGTTGGGAACCCCTGTCCTTTCTGGGGAGTGCCTTTCTCTGAGGAGTGTACCTGGGCCTTAAAAGCTTTTTCTGGAAAATTCTCCTTTTATTTTCCTGATTGGTCAAAGCTTCTAACAAAGATGCTTTGATTTGTCCTCATAGAATAACTTCAGTCAACCTTCCCAAGGAGGCTGCTGTTGCAATTTGTGATTAAAGTGATTTATGATTCCAGCTCATTCTGATCTGGCTGAACTAGACACCTATGGGATTTGAAAGCGAAGCACTGTTTGTTACTGGCTTGAAGGATATATGATGTCTGACTATAATCTTTAGGATAAAACACATCTACATCACTTCAAGTTCTCAGGCCAGATCCCAAGTTTGCATGTTCCTCCTGAAATAAAACTTGGGTCAGGTTCTTCCCAAAGCTGTGTTTCAGCATCATTTATGGCAACATCGAGCTTTGGGACAGACATTGTTCATCTCAGGCTGGTTGAAGAAGTATTTATAGGAAATCTGAAGCAACTTTATTTCCCCAGGATTCCACACAGAAAATGTCAGATTTGGAGCTTTCCAAGACAGCTGCCACCTTAAAATAGACTATGAGAATTCCTATTGTTCAGGTGACATAATGAGGCTGAGATGCAAATGCAGAGGGAAGCAGTAGCTGGTATGTTTTGACTGATTTTTTTTCATGACATCTCTCTCTCTGTGTCTTTCTCCCCCTTTCCTTAGTAACAGATTTTATTGGGGAGAATAGAGGAAGATCAGGGGCCAGCTTCTGTCAGGAGAAGTTGGGATGTACAGCCTGCACAGAGGGTGAACGTGGCTTAACGCCTACATCTGACAGGAACTGATTTAGACATTTCCTCCTGCCCTGCACAGGGCTGCACTGCAGCACCAAACACTGGTGCCTCCCTAGACCCCCCTCCCCCTTTCCCAAAGGAGGAGAGGAGGAACAAACAGAAGTTAATAGCTGGTGGCTGATACCTCCACTGTAGATGCATAAGTGCTGAATTGAAGAGTGGATACGTTCTGATATCCAGCACCAAGCCTGCCAGAGTTCCAGAAACATTTGGATAGCACTCTCTGCACGTGATTCTTGGGGAGTCCTGTGCAGGGTCCAGAACTGAACTCGATGGTCCTTGTGGGTCCCTCCCAGCTCAGCATATTCTCTGATCTTTGCAGACCATAAGCATTGCACTGTGGGAGAGTGGGATGCTCTGTGTGTCACCCCACCAGCAACTCTGCCGAGGAGCACAGGAAAACATATCGGTCAAGCTTCATTGAATCCAGGACAGTCACAGATTGCCTGAGTGAATCAGCAGCTACCAGTACTGGGCTACGTTTTGTTGCTGAAAAATCCTACTTGCATCAAGTGGATTCCAAAGGATGGCAGGTGGCACAACCGTGGGAATGAAGAGGCCTCAGGCCTATGTCCACTGCTGCCACCAGCTTTCCCCTAAACCCCCTTTTCCCTACAAGGTTATTTCACTTTCTGTCTTTCAAGTTACCACCACCCTGTGTGAAATAAGAGGGCTGTGAAAGAGGTAGAAGTTGTCTGTCAAAAGTACTATTTTGTCAACTAAAGAAGCCATGGCAACGTAAAGCTACAGCATAGTTTCCATCACAAGACTAACTTGAGTCAGTCACTGCCTTTGAAAGATCTGTGGTGTGGGCTAAAAGTAGACTTTTCTACCAGAATTGAAGGACATTGAAGGAGCCACAAAAAATAGCCTAAAATAGGGTGAGGAAAAGAGGATTACCAAACAAGGGGAGGGGGGCGAAGGAAGAACAAAAGAGTGCAACAAGTGCCTCAAGTTTCCCTTCTTTTATTGGTGTTACTCTTTCTCAGCCAGACTGATGAGTTTACAGGATATGTTGGATGGTGACCTAGCAAGTGGAACTGCTGTTGAGACTCTGGTTGCTAAGATTCTTAATAACAATGCTGCTGCCAGGAATTACCTGCAGCTGGGCAGTTATACCGCTGCTTACTTCTGCAGGGACTAGAAAGTTGTAGGAGCCATGCCTGAGGATTTTTCCAGATGTGTACCAGTTCCTATTTTGCCTTTGTCCTGTGTTATGCTAACTTCTATCCTCCCTGCATTCCTGTTCTAGGAACACATCTATCTGGAGACTGGAAACGTGAGAGTGCAATAACAAGTTGATATTTTACCTGTAAAAATGCAAACATATGTCCTAGAAGGACAAAGTCGCTTCTCTACGAGAGCGATTTGAGATATCTGAAAGAGCTGAGATGTAGCAGGGAATATTTTGGAATAACTTTGCAATGTGACAACCAAAACAGGCCAGTTTGAGGCTTGCCTGTATTATAGTAGCCTGCCCTTGGAGACATCACACTTGTTTGGATGGCTAAACTGATTTTTATTAAAGAAAAACATTTCTACAATGTTTTCCCTTGAATATCTCCAAGTGCGTTAATAGGCTTGGGAGATACTGGATTGTTCACTTGGGTGAACAATCAACACAGAAGCTGTTCTGTGAATCTCGCAGCATTTATTTCTATGAATGTAAACCTTCCTTACTCCCTTTTTATTCAGACATCAAAAGGAAAAGAACAACAAGACAAAGGGAAAGGCTGAGGCTTATGCAAAATATTTTTCTCTATCATTTTTCCCAAAGAAAAGAAGAATTACTATTGCATGTAAATAATCTTTTTTCCTCTTGCCTATTGTAGCACCAGTTCAATGTAATCAGGCATAAGGTACTGAAATGATTTATATGTCAGACCTAAGGGACAATATTGTAGTTCACTGTTATTAGGCAGAAGGTACTGAAATGTTTTACATTTCAGACCTAACAGAAAATGCTGTAATTGTACCATTCTTTTAACAGATGCTTTGACATTGATTTGAAATTTGGGGAATACGATTTCAGATTATGTAATCAAAGGCCACTTAAAATAATGAGCAAGAAGACAGGAAGAGAGTTAATGTTTTAAGGGTCAAGTGTGCAGTGAGATGTGTGATAAAGCTGAATCCCAAGGCCAGGAAGGCAACCCGGCACACAGAGGAATTTGGATGATTAAACAAATTGATGACTGCTGTAATTGGAGGAGTTTTAAAGCCCATTTAAAAAGAAATTAAGGGTCTGCAGTGTTGGTAGGAGATGACTGTCCAAAGGATGCACAGTGCCCTGAAGAAGGAGGAGAGGTTTATGTACAGCCTTGAAGGAGGATGGGGAATCACTGTGGCTCCTGAACACCAGTGTGACTGTGCCAGGCTCACTGGGCTCTGCTGACACAGCCACATGAACTAGGTGCTGCTGTTCCAGTGCTTGACTTGGGCAATCTAGGGACAGCTTTGCAGGGGTGCAGTGAGCACAGAGACAAGTGAGATGGCTAGGTACCTGCTTGCTCTGAAAATCAGGTTCAGACTAGCTGCTTTTGTAAATACTGACCTTGCCAGTTTCTGTTCCTTGTCCTCGTACAAGAGTGCTTGGAGATGCTCTTGTGAGAAGGAAATGTCTTCCTTTTTTTTCAATTTTTTTGATTAAAATCTCCTGGCTCCCCTTCCCCCACAGTGTGTTCTCTTGTCTGCATAAGGAGTGTATGTAGCCTTGGCTGGTGGGTCACCTCTTCATCACCCCTGGGACATTAACCTGTGATGAAACTCCACTGATGCGGAGCTCAGGAATGTTGTGTGGTGGACCCTTGAATGAGAAGATGTGTAAAAGTCAATGCCAAGGTAAAGCAAATCCTTTCAAATCCCCTTCTTGACAGGCAAGAGTCTGACTAGTAGCCTGATAGGCAGGGAGAATCTCTGGACATGGCTGGGAGGGTGTGGCTCTCAGTGCTGTACTGGCTGCACCGTGCAATGCTCCAGGATGACTCTCCTGAGGGCTGGTGGCAACAGCAGGGACTAAGTTGGCTCACAGTGGGGAGTCAGGAATTTTGTTTAGGAGTATTTATGCAGGCGAGTGTCAGACACGTGGTGCAGCAGCTGTGTCTCACAGCATGAAGTCTGTATCCCCCATCTTCCTGAGGGACAAACCCCCCATCATCCCTGCCAGCAGCTTTGTGTTTCCATTTAATGGCCAGTGTCCCTCCACTGCTCGTTGCCATGAAGAACTTCTGGAGGACTGTGGAAGTAGAAATGCTAGGGTGTAAGTAGCTCCCTGACTGAACCTTCACCCTCCCTCCTGAAGCAGTAATCATTGTGTAACCTCTGTGATAAACCAGCTCCTGTGCTAAAGAAAGAATCCAGACTGGCCATGAGTGGTGTGGCAGCCCTGTGTGTGTGACAGATGTGTACAATTTGTACCCCACTATTTGTCTTTCACACAGCACCTCTAAGGGAGTGTAAACCTTCTATCTTTTAGAGATGAGTAATGAGATTGTTGGCTCTCACAATTAAGGAGTGATGTTTCTACAATATGTCCCCCTCCCAGCATTGCTATAGTCCTGGCAGTCCGGGCACTTGGGGAGGGCCAGGCTGGTTACTAGAGGCACGGCATGGCAACACCTGACCTCCAATCAAGTTACAAGAAAGCAGACAACACCGATGGACAGTGACCAAGGGTTAACAGACAGACTTTGAGAGGGGCTAGAGCTGCCTGTTGCAACACCAAGAGTATAAAAGGTGGAGCAGCTATCTTGTAGACGAGCCAGCCATGTGGTAGGCAGTCACGAGGGCAGCTCCCAGGCCTGTTTTTCCTTATTTAGTCCTTTTGCTGTATTTTTGTTAAGGTTTAATAAACCTTTTAAAATCTTAAAGTGAGCAGCTGTTTCTCACATATCCACTCTGCAAACAGCGCTCACAGAAACAGCAGAACCTGTTTCTCTGCTGTAGCTTTTGTAAATCAATGGCTGCTCTCCTGACCTGACCCAGATTTGTACTCCAGCTATTCCCTGGCGGGATGGAGGAGACAGCAGCTTGCTCCGTGTTTGAACAACATTGTACATATCCTAAAATACCTGAGATATGCTGCTCTGTACACGGGCTGCTAGTTTCAGAACAGGGGCTTGTACACGCTGCTTTTCAGCATCTGTGAGGCTGTGCTTTGGAATTTGGTATTTCACTGAATCAGCTGCACTGTGAGCAGGAAGATCTTTTAATCATTTGTTGAGCAAGTGGCAGCACTGCAGAGAGAGGCCAAGAACGCCTGGGCTTGATGGTGTAGCCTGGAAAGACAACAAAGGGTTACACTCAACTAGACCCAGTTGTCTGAGGTTACCTTTGGATGCTCATCTTCCTCTCCATCATTATTTCAGCTTAGAAAATACTTCCCTCATGGAAGCCAATGTTGTTTTACCACTACTTTTGCCATTTATATTGGCTAGAGAAACACAGCTAGTATGAGAAGACATTTAATTTATTGTTAGTCTACTTAAAAGTTTTACCAGTGTGCTCAGAGAATACTCATCAATTACAATTATGCTGAAAATGATAAACAATATTACCTAGAGTATTAGAGAGAAAGAGTTAAAACTAACACATAAGAGCACTTTAGCTGCTGTAGCTTTCCCCAGGCTTTGCTCAGCCCTCCACTCCCAGGGTTCCAGATCCAGAGGTGCTGTCTGTCCCCCAGGAGAAGGGAGAGGGATGCAGGTGTCATGGGCCCAACAAGTCCTTTGTTCCAGCAGCACAGCGACAATGGTGGGAGGATGGTCATGGTGATTCTGCCTCCTCCTCTGCTGGAGTCCACCTGGGGCTACTTCTACCCCGTCTTTAAGGCTCCCCTCGCAGTGCTCCTCGGTCCTCAGAGCTGGGTACATTGCAGTGACCGAGGCAGAGCTGTGCACACCTTGCAGAGCTGCTCCTGGCCCTCCTGGCTGCTGTGAGCCATGTTTCCCAGCCCCAAGGTCACCTGTTGAAGCAGCGGCTGCCTGCGGGGGAGTAGTTCATAGTGCCGGGGCTGCTGGGTCCCTGCATGTCCCAACCAAAGCAAGGTTCACAAACCTCTCTCTCAGGTTTTGCAGCCTTAGTAAACGGCCTGTGGCCTGTTTCTGGCAGTGGCCAGGCTGTGTTTCATGGGCTATGGGCAAACAGACCCCTTCTGCCACCCCACTGGCATGAGCTGTCACACACGAGTCCAGCAAGGACATTGCAAACCCTCCTGTGGCTCAAGGCTCCTCACCAGGACCGAGCAGCTGATCTTCTTGGAGGCATTTGCTCCTTCCTACCTGGTCTTGCCTCATGTGGGTCTGAGGGTGGCCTGTAGCTCTTGACTTTGGTGCATGGCTGCTACTTGGTTTATGTAATATTTTATTTTATAGCCAGTTTAATTGTTTGCACAATTAACTAAATTCTTGCAATTCCCAGGATTACACTTCTAGACTTGATAGCCTAGTTAAAAATTTCAGTAGGTGATGGGACTGACAACAAGGAAGGATTTACACCAAGTATGATGGCCAGCATCCTTTATTGCTGTTGTAGTAAGAGCAACTTGTTCATTTTTGTGACATACTGCAAACCTTGCTTTGGTGCCTGTGAGACTACAAAAATTACAGGTAGATGCTGTAATCTGCAACAACTAATCACAACTTAGCTCAAATGTACACAGTTCAAAAGTTTCTTTGTTCGGTACAGAGTTTAAAAGTTTCTAGCAATTTTAGTGTGACTTCTAAAAATACTGTGTCATTAAAATCATACATTTAAATTAAAGTTACATTAAACAATCATGAATTACCCAACAACTTAGACATGCAGAGGTGATTTCTGGATTCTGGAGATACACACAAACACAGCTGGATCCCATATAAGTGATTATATTCCCACTGGAAACCAAAGGGTATATTTCATATTCACCTCTGGCTAGAGGTTCTAAACTGATTCTCTTTTTGTAAGCAGTTTGCACATGTAAGTGCTTCTTGCTTGCTGGTGTCCCTCCAGAGAGGCAGCTGGGAGCACTCCACCTTGCTGGGCTGCTTGACATGGCCACTGTGCAGCTCTCCTCTCAGGAAACCTCCTGCTGTCAGTGTCTAAAGTCACCTGCTCATTTCTTCCATAACAAAATAAAATTTTTCATCAGCACACTACGTGTATCATCCATGTATGCAGTGATTTGATATCCCCTTCACTGGGGACCTTTAGCTTTCTACCTATCCCAGCACCATCAATTTATACATAGGTGCTCTAAATTAAACTAAAAACTCTGCAAAGCTACACTAAGCGTATATCTTTTTGAAATATAACTCACCATACTAAAATTTTTTACACTTCATTTGTTCATCTTTGCTTCTCATAGTATTTAAAAATACTTATGTTTTTCAGCTATGTGTTTCCTGTTTTAAATATACAGGTGCTCTATCAGGGTCACTATCAATAACAGGAAGTATGTCCATACTCATCAAGGGAAACTAGATTTCTCTTATTTGGAGATGGTGACCCCTTTAAAGTGGATCAAGTTTTTCCTTGTCACTACAGCTTGTTAATTCTTTTCTCTTATTTGAGCTTCAGTAATAGCAACTGTTCTAAAAAAAGGAGATTATATTTTTCCGCACATCTATGCATGTATGACAATAAAGCAAAATAAAAGCAAGAAAGCAAGCACTAAGCATCATACAATTAATAATATCTGTAATTTGGAATTGTTACTTATTCTTCTGCTCTACCTATGGAAGACAAAACAGCAAAGATTGTTAGGAATAGTTATCTCAGTTAAACAAGGTAGAAAACATACACCCATAGAACTTTTGATGATATTAAGGATCAAATAAACTGCATCTTCACCCATTTTTATACTATTTATTAGCTTATGTTTTTAAATAGTTGCTCACAAATCCTCCATCATAATTGCTTCAGCTGGTTCCATCTTATCTCTGTAAAAGAAGAACTTAATATTTTAATTTAAAAATATTACATTAATGTGTATACTTTACCATGATAGATTTTTTTACTTCTTTTTTTTTTTTTACTTCTCTTTTCCTCTTTTCCACTCTAAGAAAAAAACGCCGGTGTTAATGCACAAACCATGCATCACACATTTAACTTTTTGCTTTCAGAGTGAGTTCTGTCCCAGGTCAATTAGAATATTTTATCATTAATAACCATCCCCTCAAAACTTTATAGGTACATACATAATCTGCCACTTCTCCAGCTTGTAACTTTTTAAGCATTGGTAGCAATTAGTTCACATTCCTCTGTTTCAATCCTTTTTTCCTTTTTTTTTGATACCACTCCTAAATTTCTTTGCAGCATGTACTTCCACACGCTTATGTGAGAACACACTGCTGAATTTAACAATACTAACGCTAAACACGAGCTGCTTCATTTTGTTGGTACCTCTTGAATCTGCTCTGCTTGTACCTCTTGATTTCTCTGCTTTGCCTCTGACAACAGGCAGGTATTATTTTTTTAAATGGTGGGGTTTTTTTTCTTTTTTGTAAGTACAAACCCTTTTGATTGCCTATAGAAGACCGAGAAAAAAGATGTTATTCTTTCCTCCTTGCTTCACCCTCAGGGTTGATACCATGCTTGGGACTCCTGTAACCTTTCTTGCACAGCCCTTCATACCTAGAGCTCATTCCCACTGCTGCACATCACTGCTCACAAACGCTGCAGCCCAGCTGGTATCACAGCTCCAGCGTTTTATCAGTGCTAAAAGCCTTCTTTTTTCTCAAAACAGCTTCTGCTGACTTGGCCTGAGCATCATTTGATACGCCTGCCCAGACTCCGTGCAGCAACGTGGGTGCCGGGGTGGCTGTGGCAGAGCTCAAGCAGCCTCGGCTTTACTGCAGCCCTGACTTGCTCCTGCTGGAAAAGCCAACTTTTCCCTCTGTGTTTCTCCCGTAAAAGTAAGCAAACCCAAAACCCCTTAACACTTCACTCCTCCTGCATTTCTGTCCCGCAGAGGAGCCTTCTCAATTTGCACCAGACACGGTCTGGTGCCCCAGCTCTGTATGTGACAAGGATGATACCTCGAGGGCTCTGCTTCCCATCTCCCAGTGCTCCCAGTCTGGAAGCCTTCCCCAGTGGTCCGGTTTTGGTCTGACCACGAGCCCGGGGAAGAGGGGGACTGTCTGCCCTAGGCTGTGACAGGGAGGGCAGGAGCCCCGGGCTCGCTTCCCTCTCTTCTCCCGCTGATCTCCAGCAGGCGGTCCAACAAAACCCTGGTGGGAGCGTTATCCCAGCGGGCCATGTCCTCCCCCTGCCTCCGAAGCTCCCTCCATATGTCCACTCGTATCGTGCTTAACTCCCTCCTGGCCACGGTATTTTGTACCACAAATCGGGGGGCTGCACTGTACTGCCACTGTCTCTTGCCCTGCCACCTTCCTCGCCTCCCTCTTCCCACGAAGGGGCTCTGGGGGGTCACAGCAGCAGAGGCAGTGGTCCGCGGCACCTCTGGGTCCTGCACATCCCTGGAGTTTTCCTTTCCTCTGCTGCCCCTTCCTCTCCCGGATCCCTCTCTGTCCTCCCTCGCCCTGACACTCCCTGCCGGCTGCTCTCTCCTCCCCTGGGCGCTCCTGGGTTTGGACTGGCGAGGAGCTGGGCCAGCGCTGGTTCTTCCCCCCGTGGTAGCTCGTTCTGCCTGCGGCTGCACATCTCTCTCACTTCCCTGCACATCTCTCTCATTTCCCTGCTCCGCTACTCCCCACCCCCTTTTCCCAGCCACTGGAGCACAGGTAAGTGAAACAGGATTTGCTTTAAATCTTTGTGGCCTCTCAAATACTACTGGCTGTGGGCTCGAAGGCTCACACTCCTCTGTGGAGGGGCTGCCATCTGGATTAACCCATTCTTTTCCATCCCAGTGCTCTTCATCCCTTCGGTGGGGTGTTTTTGTAGGGGCCGTGGCAGCCCCGTGCTTCGTCTCTAATGCGGCTTTTAACTTTTCTATCTTGGCCTGACAGGCCCGGTGGTCTGCGCCCCTCTCTTTTAGGGTCTGTATTTTTTTCACCAGTAATTGGATTGTTCCTTGTGCCTCCTCTACAGCTTTTGTCCTGACGGCTACTTTTTCCTTCAATTCCTGATTTTCATTCAAAATGGCCTTTTTTTGTTCACACACCTCTTGATACTGGAGAACACTTTGCACTTGTTCCACAGCCACAGCTCTTTCTTGAGTTATACCCTCCTCTAGTTTAAGCTGATAAGCTTCTATTTCTTCTTTCAGTTTCTTGTTTTCCTCCCTTAGGTTCTGAATTTCTACCTGGGCTGCCTGTTTTTCTTCAGCTAAGCTTTTGGCAACTAACCACACAGCCCACGCTCCCGCACATTTTAAGGATTTTTGGGAGAAGAGTTTACACTTGGTCATCTCTTTTAATTTGGCAAACTCTAAGTCAGCCTGCTGCATACTTCTGCAAGAGTTTGGACCCCAGGGGTTTGTTCCCCACTGAATAACCCAATTTGCCAGCTCTGACATCTTTTTGAAGTCTCTAAATATATTTGAGACTTTACAGAAAGGTCTGTTTACAAACTACAGCTCAAGCAGGTTGAGAGAAGATGGCAGAGCCTCACCGAAATCTGGGCTTGCTCCTCTGTCGTTTTTCTAGTGTACTTCTTCCCTCCAGAAGGTTTTCTCAACCAAGAAATCCCCTAAGCAGGGATTTCTAATTTATCTCTTTTCACAGACAAGGCAGAGAGCTTTCATTCCTCTGTGCAAGGATGGTTAGAGTCATCCCTTGAACTTTTCCCTAGGTGGAAAGAAGGTTTTCAAACCTGCTGGATTCCCCACTTCAATATTTTCAGCTAGTCTATGTTGCCCCCAAAACCAGGTGCTATGCTTTCAGCAAGACACCTGAGGCTATGTGAACACAGAGTAGCCTTGTTGCTGGTTGTCTCTGGCTGGCACAGTATGGCACCCAAAAAAAGGCTCTCTGAGAAGGGCTACTCATAAAAATGCCACAGGGGCTGCCCCGAGGGCTGCTGCCTTCTCCGCCGGTTCTGTGCACCACAGCTGGTGCCTTTACATGGGCTGGAGGAACGCACCTCACACAGGGGAATCTGCTGTTCACTGCTTCAGAGTCCTGACAGCCTGACCAGAGTGTTAATCGGTCCACTTACTGTGCGGGGTGATATTATCTAGACGATTAGAGAAAAAGAAGATAAAAGGGAAAAACAATCCCTTATCAGTATCAAACCCACCCCCTCCCTTGTCTGCAATGCCTTTCCCCAGTTTATGCTCACCCCTCCGCTGCCCGAGGATGGCTGCAGGCGTCCTGCCACAAGTCCTTCGCCTCTCAGGAGCACAGTGCCGGTGATGGAACCCCTCTGTCTGCCTCTCCAGGGTGCTGCTGGTGCTGGGATTCTGCCTCCTCCTCCTCCCCTGCTGGAGTCCACCCGGGGCTGTCTGTGTGCCGCCCTGAGGCTCCCCTCGCCCCGCTCCTCTGCCCCCAGACCCGGTGGTGTCGGCGCTGACCCTCCAGGCAGAGCTGTGCGCGCCTTGCAGAACAGCTCCTCGCCCTCCCTGCTGCCCCTGAGTGGATTTGCCAGCCCCAAGGCCGTGTTGCCGTGGATGCAGCAGCTGCCCCCGGGGGAGGCGCCCCGGGCTCCCGCTATCGCCCTGTGCCAGAGGTTTCAAGGCCCCGCTGCCCTGCCCTACCTGTAATTGTCCTCCTGGCTCAGGGAGAGATTGTGACGCTCCTGCCGCTCTGCAAAACTACAGCCGAGACATGCTGCTGGACACCTCTGGGCACCCCTTGGACCAGGGGAAGCAAAACTGAGCGCCGATGGGTGGGTCCCCGAGTCCTTAGACAAAGCTCTCCAAGAGCTCCCTGCAAGGAAAGTCCAAACCAAAACAAGGTTGGCCAACCTCGTGGCCAACCTCTAGCATAGTCTGTGGGTCATGGGCATGCATTGCACCACCATCACCCTCCTGCATTCCCCAAAAGCTCTGTGCTTTGCTACAACAGCCACAGAAATGGAGGCAGAAAGGCCTTGTGCTTCGCCCTGACCTAAAAGACCATCACTGATGCTCCTCAGCATTTTCACCAGGAGCTGCAAGGAAAGCAGCGGGTCTTTGGGGCCTCATTGGGACTATGGGTGATGGCCTGTCCTGCCCTATGGCCAAAGAAATCCGTCAGGCAGTGCTGGCAGCAAGGGCGATAATCCTACACAGAAACAATCCCTCAAATAAGCAAAAACAGAGAAATATTTGAAGTTCGGCAGCTATTAAAACATAAATCCCTGCTCACAAACCCCACCATCCCCACAGATCAATGCTTTGAGAGACATCTGAAGCTTTGTAAACTAGAAGAGGTAATAGGATTAAAGCTGCAATATGACAAGACAGCTAATTTTTAATTATTTCTAACTCCTTTCTAATTTCTACTTCATCCTGAATATTTAAAAACCTTTCCAAATGTATTTCACAGGTTTCAATAACAACCTAGTAACTGGATGTGGCATTATAGCAATTTATAATCTCCTCCCAAAATGAGGATCTAAATTAATCTTTCTACATCTCATTAGTTTAGCTATCAGAGATCTTTTACAAGATAATTGGCTTTCAGTGGCTTTAATTTAATTTAATTTATTAATATCTTACATTTATATTTCATAGATGCTGTTTTAATTATTGAACTGATACATCTCAGAAACATAATTCTTTTATACAGCACCAAACTTTTGCTTTTAGGGCTCTTGAGCCTTTTTAAGATGTTTCAATGATAAATAATAAGTCCCTGTTTGTGTTTGCCTTTAGAGTGGATATCAATTTACTTTTGCCTTAGGTTCTTGCAGAGGAAAATTAGATCTTATTTTGGAACATCCTGTTTTGCAGATGAGGCTGTCTTTATTGTTAAACCAAAGCTGGTTCCAAATTTGTAATGCTATAAAAGCCCAAACAAGGGGAGGCAGAAGTAGCAGAAAGGATGTGGAATAAGGAGATGATTCATAGCTGGCAGGTATTTGTGTAAATTATTCACTGGGCAGCAGAGTCAGGGAAGCTGAGTTTCCCATGGTGTTGTGTCCCGTGGCTGAGCTCCCCAGTGCTGGTGCCAAGGCTGCCCTGCCTGGAGCTTCCCTTGCACCCATCAGGTGCTTGCTCTTCCTGCACTCACACCACTAGCTGGGTCTGAGGGGCTCCCCACCATCCCCCTGGCTAATTAATCTGCAGCAACACAGTGTGTGGAGACTTCCAGCCTGCCAGAAACTTTGGCTGAAATGTCCTCACCGAGTCGGTGAGGACACAGACGAGCACACTGCACAACTGACCCCAAGAACATCCTTCCTTCGGAAACCAGCCTAAAAATATGTTCCCTCCTAGAGCAGAATAGCAGCATTGAAACATCTGACAGTAAATGTGATGATGATAATTGATGCTTAATGAATAATCCAGGGTAGCTTTAATATTTAACTTCATAGAATACCTTTTGTCCCCAGGAGCTAAACCAATTTATAAAAGGTGTACTCTTCCCCTGCAGGGCCTTCTTTAACCATGAAATACACCATTTCGGGGAGACCAGCTACACAACTGGCCAGCACTGGGCAGGTTGCACAGCACTGCAGCAGAGAGGGGCTTTGTCCCTTTGTCCTGCTCCAGGGCCTGCTCGGAGTGAGGCCATCTGCAACATCTGGCTTGGGGCAATCCCAGACATGAGTAGAGACAGGGAGAAGAACTCCTTGAGAGCAGTCCTGATGATGACTTAGGGTTTCTCATGGATGCATCACAAGCAGCATTGTCAATAGGTTGAGGGAGGGGATCCTGCCCCTCTACTCTGCCCTTGTGAGACCCCACCTGGATTGCTGCACCCAGCTCTGGGGTCCAGCAGAAGAGAGACATGGACCTCTTAGAGACGGTCCAGTGGAAGGCCAGAAAGATGCTCAGGGGGCTGGAGCACCTCTCCCATGAAGACAGGCTGAGAGAGCTGGGGCTGTTCAACCTGCAGAAGAGAAGGCTCTAAAGAGACCCTAGAGCACCTTCAAGTACTTAAAGGGGACTTACTTAAAAAAGGGAGAGTGACTTTTTAAATGGGCACATTGGGATAGGACAAGGGGGAATGGTTGTAAACTAAAAGAGGAGCGATTTAGATGAAATGTTAGGAAGGAGTTCTTTGCTTAGAGAGTGGTGTGGTACTGGCACAGGTTGCCCAGAGAAGCTGTGGATGCCCCTTCCCTGGAAGTGTTCAAGGCCAGGCTGGATGGGGCTTTCAGCAAGCTGGTCTAGTGGGAGGTGTCCCTGCCCCTGACAGGAGTTTGGAACTAAGTGACCTTTACGGCTCCCTCCAACCCAAACCATTCTCCAGCTCTGTGAATTTACCTCAGGCCTGTGACTGTCAGAGGCTGCGATCCAAGGCCCCACAGAGCCGAGCACTTCCAGCTCTCTGGTGGGAATGAATTTCCACCCCTCACCCTTCTCAGCGGGGGCCGCTCTCCAGGTGTGAGCGGTGCCCCGGAGCGCTGCCCACGGAGGGGCTTTGCTGTGACACGGCGGGAGAGCAGCCGCGGGGCCGCAGAAGCTCCCAGGACAAGACCCCGGAGATGAGGAGGGGGCGAGAAGCCCTTGCAGACCCCCATACGTGCGTCTCACCGCGCACCCCCGGGCACACGACGGCAGCCGAGCGGCCCAGCCGGTGCCCTCCGGGACGGCCTGAGGGGCCCGCGGCGGCTGCGCTGCCCCGCTGGGCTCTGGGAGCGGCGGGCCCGGGGGTGCCGCGGAGCTCCCGCTCGGCCGGCGGGCTCGGCACGGGATGCGCAGGAAAAGCGGCCCAACACCCCCCTCTGCTGTCGGCACGGGCTCCCCGCACCGCTGCGGCCGCCGCTGCCCCGCTAAAACCCCCGGCGGGTCACCCCCGCCAGCCGGCCGGGCTCATTTGTCCGGCTAAAGCATAAAACACGTGTACACCAGAGCAGAGCAACAGCCATCAACAGCGTCTTCTCGTGTCATGTAGTACCTGAAGCCTCCGGCCCTCGGGTAAAGTTTGGGTTTAGACACACGTGGATAAAAGTCACGGTAGTTTTTACTTAGTAACATCCCTTACTCCCTGTCCCCGAAAGAAACAAGCAGCTTCTCTTCAAAGTTATTCTGCAACACAGCTGCCAAATTTGCTCTTGCAAGTCGTGATTTCTTTGGACACAAGGCTGGTCCTCTGGTGTTGGGCTTGCTTTGCTGGGTGTGGAGGGCAGTAGGCCGTAAAACAAGGCAGAGGGGCTCCTGTTTTATTGTCATGTTGGCTTAGGTCAGTTCTACAGAGTGGCCTTTTTTATTTCAGATACATTTCAACATTTTAAAATAACTTTATTCGTAAAAGAATGCTGCAAGTCTTTCTTCTTTCTATCCCCACTACAACTGCCCCATGCTGACTCTACTTTTTCTTGTAAAACCTGCTACAATGAGGACTTTTTTGTTAATGCAGCCATTCTTGGCAGCACCCCTGAGCCATGAGAGGTGTCTTCCAACTGCAACGTTCAGGGAGATGGCACCTCTGTGAGTCTTGAGGAGCTCCAGTGAGCTCATGGTGCTACAGCTGCTGCAGGTCAGGCTGGGACAATTTTCCCTTCTCCAGGAGGCTCCCGACATGGCTCACCCACAGTTCATGGCTTCTCCTTGATGGCTTGTTATTAAAACTGTACAAATACTAAATTCTTCCTCCTATTAATCAAATCAGAAAGAAGGTCAAGTGGGTTCGTTTTAGATCAGTCAGAAGTGAATGCTTCTGGTAGTTTGGTTCGCTCAGCAAAATGAAAGAACTTCCTGAAAGAAGCCTGAAGCCAGCCAGAGCTTCTTTGTACTCAGATTCAACCCTAATGTCTGAAGCACTGGTGTGACTGTCTGCTGACTTGGGGGTGACATTTGCAAACATTCTCCTTTAGTCCAAACCAACCTTTTTTTAGTGAGTAAATGATTGGTCCTGCCATGACCCTGAGCTCTATTCCTATACTAGCCAGAGATGACCAAGTGTCACCCAGGGTCAGCTCGTGACTTTGGCATCATGTGCTCTTGACCCAGACAGGCAGAAAGGCAAGTGTGTGATTTCTAGACAGCTAGGAGACTTCTCTTCCAAAAATACATGAAGAAATCCTCAGCTGCCACCCAGGTCTAGCTGTTCAGGAGCAGGGATGTGCAAGAGGTCCAGAACATGAGCCAAGGTCTGGATCTGCCCTTCTATGCTTCCACCACTGTAATGTGAACGTTTTTGTCTGTCCTGCCAAGAGGCAGGGCAGATAGTGTCCCTCATTGATTAAAAAAGGCAAATCAAGGTCCCATTAGATGCGCTCCAGTTTGGGACTGGGACACGGATCTCACTACCTTTGGAAGGTGAGATACATGAAATAAAACAAAAAAAAATCATCTTCCTAACAGCCTGCTCTTGTTCCTCTCTACTAAATATATTTCCTGCATCCAGACCCAAGTTCTGCATCCCATGACTCCTGCTTCAGGGATCTTAAAACTCCTATTGATTTCAGTGGGATTGGGTTCAAGCTGCCGGACCAGCTCCCTGCTGGAGCAGGGAGCCTGCCCCTGGGTGGCAGCTGTCCCTGTGTGCTGCAGCGGAGCTCCCCAGCCCCCAGGACAGCATATTCCTGGCTGTTCCAGAGCAGAGTACATTGTGTTTTGTCCTTGCAAAAGGTTGTTATAAATGGTTTCATTTCAAGGGAGCTCAATTAAATCTGGGAACTCTTGCAACAAGTTCACTCCTAATTGTGGCTCGAAGACTTTGCAATAGTCAAAAGACAAACGGATGGTGAGGAAAAGAGCAAACAACAGCAAGCATTTCCATGGTGTCCTCTTTGCTGCTTATTAGCTGTGTCCTGTCACGTACTGAGTACTTTGAGCACTTCACCTGTCACTTCCAAGCCTGTCACATTTCTCTTCCTAAGTTTCCATGTCTTTTAGGGAAGAAGCTGAGTACACTACTTGCCAAAGGCACCATCCCATTGCCTTTGGGAGACAAGAAATTCTGAAAACAGACATTGCTGCACCTGAAACTGACCTGCAGCTTTTGAGGTCCTTCCCCAGGCCACAGGAGATCAGAACTCACCAATGACTTCTAGCTAAGCACAGTAATGAAACCCACAGGCCATCAGTCTGGCAGGTGCTTTTTAATGGGACCTGATTGTCCTGAGTCCTGAGAGTGGCCTGATTTCTTGGGGATTACAGCTGGCCTTGTTTCAACTTTCTTTTAAGCTGAACGTGATCACCAAAGTCAGGTCAGTACTCAGAGTGGGTGGTCTCTGTGCAAGCCAGTCCTCACAGTGAAAACCAGCACGTTGCTCCTTTCTCCCAGTGCTGGTCCTGGCCCTGGGACTGCCTTTCTGCAAGTCAAAGTAAGACCTTTACTATCCTTTGCCCATTTTCTCCAGCTATAAAAATACACTTGTGGATAAGATTATCATAAACAACGTCATTAAATTGTGTCTTGGTCTTTGCTGCTTTGTTTGCGGTGACTCATACTGCAATTCTTGCAAATACAGATCAAACAGGAGCCAGAATGCAGCAACCAGAGTCCTGGCTCTTCCCCATCCTAAATGCTGACCCCCCAAGGCAGTGGGAGGAGCTCTCCCGTAGACCCAGAGACATGAGGTCCCTCAGCATCTCTTCCTTCCAATTAGAGCAACAGCAAACTGGTTGCTGGTTCCCTGTCAGCTTTAAGCACTGGGTTTTGTCCTTTGGGAGCAGCCCCACATCTTGTTTCAGCAGCCTTGGTGCAGGAGCAAGGTTGGGCCAAGTATAGAATTGGGCTGGTTTCCCCCCTCCTTGTCTTCCAAGTCCCTGTGCCACCGCGCTCACGTGTTGTGTCTGGGAGCGGGTGACAGCTCACATAATGCAGACTGGCAGGTGACCACGGGAAATGCAGCACGGGTCACGTCTCTGCAAGCCAGGCTCAGCCTAAGTCTCCCAAGATGCGTCACTAAGACTCTTAGGGCTAAATCCCTCCCTGCCTAAGCGCAGCCGGCAGCAGCCCTGCAGCAGGGATGTGCTCGGCCCCCACTCGTGCCCAGGTGCGGCCACTGCTCTCTGCATTGGTAGCACAACTTGTCAAACTGCTGGTTTGTGAGCTCTCCTTAACCAGGGCTTAACCTTCCAGGAGGCCAGAGCAATGGAAAAGATTTTACCTTTCTGTACCTGAGAGCAAGGTGTGAAGCTGGGGAGCGAGACCCTGCCAGGCTGCCTGCAGATCGTCAGGAGGTTGTGACCATCCAGCAGCTTTGTGATCCAGGGGCAGTGATCCAGGGAGTCTCACTTAGTAAAAACAGCTCTTGCACAGCAGGGCTTCACACCACCCTGGATGCAGTTAAGCACTTCTCCCTGCCTTTTACAGGGAAGGAGTGGGGTGGCCTGGAGGCCTTTTACAGGCAGGGAGAGGGACATGGGATGGGAACCTCGCTGGCCTTTTGGCAGAGAGGGGGTACAGCTGCCTCCCCGTGTGCCGTGCCTCTGCTGGGGATAGGCACTGGCAGGGGGAAAGGCTGACCTTTGGGTGGCCATTCCTCATGGCAACTCTTTTACAAAAACAGCCAGCACTATCCAAGCTTCTCTCCCACAACTGTACCCATGCGTACCTGGCCGTGTCCTAACTCCACAGCTCTCATTTTTTGCCAGTCAGGTCCCCGCCAGCTATCCGTCTTGCACTCATCTCTCCCCATCCCTGTCTTTCCTTCTCCCCCCCTCTCCTGCGATCATTACTAAACTGATCACACCAGTCTCCATGTGGATTTCCTGCCAGCAGGTCCTCACACATGTCCTGGGCAGGCCTATTTCTGCCCCCATTCCCTTGCTCCCCACACCTGAGAGGCTTACACCCTCCCAGAGCAGAGGCAGGACACCCCGGTGCCTGGCAAGGCAAGTGACAGCACCTCTCCTACGACTGTGAGAGGGAGGCCTTATCCTTTCTTTCCCTGTGAGAAAAAGGTAGGAATAACAAGCACACCCCCTCCAGACCGAGCAGACACCCTCGCAGTATTGCCCTGCTGCCCACAGCAGCACTGGTGTAACAAAGGGCCTTGTTTCACACAGGCAGCAGCTTTGGAAACATTTAGTAATTAGTGCCAGAGACAGCAAAGCTGAGAGCATTCCTGAAACGGCTCATTAAATCCCCGGGCCCTTGGAGTCAAGTAGCTGCCTAGTGGCAGCCCCAGGACCAGGCTGCCCCAGTTCCCTGCCTGCCCTCCTGCCCACACTCCAGCCACCACGCTCAGCCCTTCACCCCCCAGCAGGGTGCCCCATCGCCACTCTGAGGAGCTTTCAGGCTGGAGATGGCCATGTGGTCAGTGCCCAGCAGCTGCAGCATCTCCAGATGGGTGGGTGCTGGGCTCTATTCCCTCTCCTCCTCGAGGATTTCTGCAGTGGTGAGGACCACGCCCAGACCCAGCGCTCCACGGCTTTGTGAACAGGGCAGGTATGTTTGTGGGGTGGCCTGGAGGCTGTATGGAGAGATGTGATAGAAGTCGTGTGTGCTTTTCTCCTGAAGGCTCTGTTGTCACACATGGGGCTGCTCTGCTCAGTCACGGTTTCATTTCTGGGTACACACAGAGCGGGGCTGGAGCACAAGAGCCATTTGCCTCTCTGGAAAGGTTATACAAATGTTCTTTAATTACCTGGGGAAATAAGTGATCAAAGCCGTCCTTCAGAAGTTGTAGCTGTGGGACACTGCCAAAGTGCCTGTGTTTGAGACTAGCTGGATGGATATTATTGCTATGAGGACATTGTTTTATGTTATTTGGAGGTGGCTTGTCGCATCTGGAGAGCAAGAAGCAATGTGGGGGGGTCTGGCTACTGTCATCCACCTCCTGTGGGGGGATGGTGAGAAGGTGGGAGCAGACCCTTCTTGGAGGCACATAGCAAAAGGCAAGAGGCACAAATTGCAGAGGGAAGTTCTGGTTAGAGAGAAAGAAAAATGTTCACCATAGGGATAGTGAGGCCCTGGACCTGCTGCCTGGGAAGGTGGTGGCATCTCTGCTCTGGAAAACACTTACAGCTCACCTGGACCAGCCCTCAGCTACCTGCTCAACTTTGCAGGTCAGCTTGGCTCCAAGCAGGGGCTGGAGAGGAGGACCTGGACCAGTCCTTTCTGCCCAGAGCTGCTTTGTGATTCTGTTATCCACATCCTCCACATCCATAAGACATTTCTGCAATTAACCCAAGGGTTTACTGATGCACCACATCACCAAGTGCTACAGCACTCATGCGAACAGGGCAGTGTTGGGTCAATCCCTGGAACTCCCTAAAGCAATGCCTTAAGCCAGCCTCACGATCTCAGCCTCCCCCACCTCCACAAGTTCCCCAGGCAGTCAGCTCAGAGCAGATCTGGATTTATTAACCAGGGGAAAGCACAGGAATTTCAGGCAAGAAGCTTTGATCCATCTCATGGGTAGGTTTGTCAGCCTATCAGTCAGTTATCAGAATCTTGAGTTGTGTGGAGGAGATGACAGCAGAAGATGGTTCAGGGACTTTGCAGTCTTGTTCCTGTGGCACGGATGAATATGAGCGACTGAAGGACAGGTGCTGTGCAGTGCTGGGCCCAGCTGCATATAAAAATACTCTGTTCCATTCATCTCCACATAATAAACACATTAAAAAGGAACAAGGTGTGTCTCCAACTGTCTCCAAGGCTTTACATGGGCCAAGCTACATTTTTTTACATTTTTACAACAAATGGAAGTAGAGCAGTGAGTTGGTTTCAGGGGAGAGAAAGGAGTGGGAGGCAGAATATTGCATCCTATTTCCTCTTTTAAACACTTGGCAAGGGAGGGAACTTTCCATTCCCATCTGGCACAAGCAGACTAAACACAGGTTCCTTTCTGATAGCCATCTGTACTCTTCTGCTACCTTTTCCCATCAGTCTTCTGCAGGCAAAATGCAAACCCGCACACTATTTAAAGATTCTTGAATTCAGGGTGTGTAACAAAATGATCCCTTTTAGTTACTGTCTTTCCAAGTCACCAAGCTTCTAGTGCCAAGCCAAACAATAACCCGGTTAATCAACAGACTCAGGACATGAAAGCAACTCCATTTCCTATTTGTGAATGCACAGATGTTGTTTATCTTGGATCTTCCCTTGTTGGTCCCCCAGGATTAAATCACAGGCCTTTAGGTGGAACACGAGTGATTGCTTTTCTATTGAAGCAGCTCACAGCAAGGCTTGGCCAGCCCTGCTGCTGTATCATCCTCCTTCCCATCTCCCTAATGCTGGGTCTCTCTGCTGGCCCAGGGCTCCCCACAAGAAGTGGGGTGTGTCGTGGTGTTTGGGGGCATGGCTCCAGAGACACTTGCTGACACAGGGCTGGGTTATCTCTGCAAGGACCTGCCCCTGGCACACCCTCAGGATGGTGGGGCTGGTAGTTCTCAAGACCCAGTCGGGGCTGGGTCAACACTGGCACTGATAAGGGAGATGAGCTTCCTTGCAGACACAGATGTGGGGCCTGATTCCTGTGCAGCTCCATGTCCAGCCAGCCAGCCCCACCTTGCAAGCCCGGCATGGTTTTGGCCAGGTCAGGGAACACTATATTTCAAACGAGATGCTGGTTTTGGCGTGGTGCAGTAGCTGGTGCTGCTATGAGAAAGCCATCCCTGGTCAGGCCTCTGTGCCATCCCTTGCTCCCAGGCACGGCAGCTGAGCTGAAGGTTTTGACTTTGTCCAACATAAGCCAGGGGATCCATTGGCTCCCTCTGTGAGCAGGCTTGGCCTCCATTTGTCCTGTGGTGGTGAGACCGTGTGGTCCACAGTCAGGTGAGTGGGACAATTCCTTCTTCATACAAACTGAGATGCTCTGAAGGGCCAGGCACATTTGCCACCTGATGCCAACTCCAGCCACTTCTCTCAGCCCTGGCAGGGGGGCTGCTGCTTCTCCTGCCTGCTTGTGCAGCCTTTAATTTCAAGTGGAGAAGGCCATCCTCATCCTTCCCCATGCCTGTCAAACTGCTGCAGAGCCAGGCTGGCATGGCCTCACCTGCAAACCCTCCTGCAGGGGTGGCTGCACCATGGAGGTGTCAGCAATGCTCGTGCACAGGGTCCATGGAGCATTTTAAAAGGCTTCCTGTGGGACGAGTGCCACTTCTTGCAGCATCGGTTGTGACTGCACTCACTTCCAACCTACTTCCTCGGCTGCCAAGTGCTCTTTTGCAGAGGGGGGAGCTATGGTGATAGTTTTCCATATTGCAGAAACACCCCGACTGCAAGACGAAGCGGGTGGTGGCTGAGGCTGTGTTTGGAGACACCTTCCCACCCACAAACCCTCTGCTGCCGTCTGCCTACCGAACGGGAGTCCTCCTGGCAAACCTGGCAGCAGGGCTTGCTCCGCAGCTGCGAAACGCCGGGCAGCCCCGCTCGGCGCTCGGCGTGGCCCGTCCGTCTGTCCCGTAGCGAGGACAGACGGGTGCGCAGCGCCCGGGGCCGCTCCCCGCAGAGGATGCTGCAGGGCCGGGCGCTCCCGGCAGGGAGCGTGTCCCGCACGCCGCGGGAGCAAGAGGAGGCGCGGGGGGATGAAGAGCGGGTGGAGAGCCATGGATCGAGACCTAGGCAGCCGGCCTCTTTCCCTGCTCCCCCATTCTGGACACCGTTCCGGAATGACTCGGAGACCTGGACGAGCATCACCTCGTGCCGCCCGCTCACGCTCTGCAGGCAATTTTCCCCTAAGATGCTTTCCTGCTTTCTGCAGGAATTTCAGTGCCCAGGTTTCAGTGGCAGGAGCGGGGGCGTTCCCTCTATGGGCATAGGGTGGCATGGGGACACGGCGTGTCCTGGGTGCCCTCAGCAGCTGGGAGCGGTCCCCACAGAGGGGCAAAGGGGGTGGGTTTTCTCCTGGTGCAATTGCACTGAAGTCCACACAAGTAGAGGTACGTGAGCAGAGAATTTGTCTGTTCTTTAGTGGCACGACTGAGCTGTCTGATTACTATTTTTTAACAGTAGTGACAGATTTAAGATTAAGCCCATCCCTTACCCTGCGGGCTGGCCAGACAATGCAGCTGCCAGAGGACAGGAGCCGCCAGGCTGCTTCCTACCATGGGAAGTACCCAGAGCTGTGTGAGACAAACCACAGTGACTCTTCCGGGGGGCCTGACTGGATGGAGGGCTTACACAGTGAAGACTGTCCCACTCCCATGTGTGGAACTGTATGGGATGTGATGAGCTGGGGCCAGGATCCTTTCCTTGCTGCTTTGGGAATGGTAGGAGTAGTGGTGGGTGAGGGGAGGAAGGAAATCATCCTGCCACATGGTTATCCTGGGCAGTGGATCACAAACCAGGGATTGAGAAGTCTCACTGAGAGTGGAGCACAAATCCCCACTGGGGCCATATTGTAGCCTTTGGAAAGGGAGGGAAGAGCTGCCACTGAGTAGGCACAGGACTTCAGAGCTGAGCTACTTTAGCTATTCATTCCTCGAGTCCCCAAAGAAGCAATTACTGCATCGATCCCTGTCTTAGTGAGCTCTGGGAGCAGAAGGCAAAAGGATAACTAGCCTCCACTCTTAAGTAGGAAGCTGAGGATTTTATGGGATTACTTCTTGCTCCTTGACAGATGTAGGTCCTCTTAGGTCAGAGTTAAGGTCAGTGCTGAGCATCGTGGTTTGATTTAATAGGCAACAGTAAGAAACTTTCATCAGGACAGGGATGGGACAGGCTGATGACCACAAGGGACTGTGCTGGCTCTTGCACACCTGTGCACATGCGGGACAGAGTGTGGAGATGAGCATTGCTGAGACCCATGTGGTCAGAGTTCCTCTCTCCCGAGTGCCTGGATTCACTCCCCAAGCCTGGACCTACCACAAACCCAGAGGAGCTGGATGCCTGCCTGGAGCCAGGCCACCCAGCACATCCTGGTTCAAGTTATCCCATGCCCCTCATCTGCAGTGTGGCCGTAACTCTTCCTAAGTCTGGCTTTCATCCAATAAGTAGAAGAGCTTGGGGCTCTGCTGGGTGAGCAACTATTCTCCTAAATCAGTACTAAATTTTCATCACTAATTTTCTGCCCTAGGTCCTTTCAACTCTTTTTAACAAAGCTGACTCTGCTGGGGAAACTCCAGGGGCTGCCATACCCCTGTTCATCCTCTCCCATGCTTTGTGGTGGGGACACAATGGCTTACCTGCTCTTACAGCAGCCAGAGCTAGAGCACTGGCTCACTTCTATTGAGACAGATGTGCCTGACATCAAGAATGTTAGTTCTTCTTTGGTGTAAAAATAGTATTACCAGTGTAAAAGCTGATACGTGCTGTGATAGCAGTGGTCGCAGCTTTAATAACAGTGCCAGAGCCAAACAGCCACAACACCTCTCAGATGAGATACTACAGAAGCAATAAATTCCCCCAAGTTAGCTCCTGTGTTTTGGTGCCTTCTTGATGCTTGGATTTCCATTTCTCTCTCCTTCTTAGGCAGGGGACTTATCCTTGTGTTTCTCATGCTCCCACTGTGTCTCTGATGCTTGCAAGTGACCTGCCAGAAACTGGGAAGGGGTGATGTTGCTTCTAGGGTCAGCTCTTCTCAAGGAACTACTCATCTGACCAACAGATTAAAAAAGGGAAATAAATACCAGTGTTAAAAAAAATAAACTCTGTAAAAAAAACCCCAAACAAACGATGCTGTTAAAAAAACATACCCTGTTAAAAAAAATAAACCCATCAATAAATAAAACTCTAGGATGATGAAAAGGGGAAATGCAGTGATTGAGTAAAGGATTCAATTTTTTAAATGAAAGATCTTCCATACACCAATTCCAGCCAAAAGGCATTTCTGTTCCCTTGACAGAATATAAATATTAATCTAGACACTCGTTGTTCTCAATGTGTCCTTTTGTATTGGCATGATCTGGAGCCACATTGAGAGCTCACATCTTCTGCTGGCTTCCTTGAGGGTGCAGGGTGCTCGCTACAACTCCAGAGAGTCCAGCAAGGACACGTCCTCCTGCCCTGAGCGTGGGGCTCTGCTGCTCATCCATGCTTTATCCGAGTGGATCTCCTGCAGGTGCCATCAGCATTCGGCAGAAGGATGGAGAAGACACCTCCTTTTGCAGGAACCTGGAGGGGATGCTGGTGAGACACCTACACCATGTGAGGTCCGCATCAAACCCCCTTCGCTGGGGTTTTGAGCCCAATTCTCTCCTACTGTGTGGAATTTTACCTTATTGCAAAATGACTCTGGAATTCTGCCCCTCTGGTGAGAGCAGTGGGCAACAGAGAGGGCCAGGAAGAGTCACAGAGACCAGCCACGTGCCCAGGAAGACCACAGGCTATGTGGGGACATGCTCCAGGCAGGGCTGGGTGAAACAAGGACCAGGCATTGGGTGAAACACTAGCCAGGCTGGACATGGGGCTAACAAGCTAGCAATGGAGAGGAAAAGAGAAGAAGCCATGAAGAAACCAAGGTCATCATATTTTAGGTTTCTTGAGACAGAGAAGCCATGCCCTCTGTCCTTTCCTCTGATCGCCAGCCCTTCCACTCTCCTCCTGGTTATCTACAGGACATGTCATCATCCCAGGAAAGGTCCCAGTTCAGAAAAGTCCTTAAGCATAAGCATAAACATAAATATCAGGACAAAATTAAGGTTTTTGCTGAATCGGGCCCGCAGAGCTGGATGGAAACGAGCTGAGCCACCCTGAGCCAGCCTCACCAGAGGCTCCAGACTTGGCTCTGGCAGGGTCCCTTCCTTCCTGGGGGGTCAGTGTAAAATAAAACCAGAGGCAACCTTGCAAAAGCAGATTCAATTCCCAGGCCCTTAGCAGCCCATCTGGGTCAATAAGATCAAACCCCTCTACTCTGCCAGCTGTATCCATCCTTTTTGCTTTTCAACACATAGGTAGAACCCCATTTTTCCTCTCTGCTCTCCAACCCCCTTCACAATCAGGCACACAGGGCAGGACAGCCAAACGTTGAGTGGCCTTTTCTTCTCAATCACCCTCTGAAAGTCACTGTGAAATGCGATGCTATGTGGAAAGTGTCTGGAAAAAATGACACTGCTGAGAGCCTATTTTTTTTCCAAGGAAATAAATAGATTGTGTGCCACAAGCACGGAGAGGAGAGGGTTTGTGCCAGGTCATGCACAGGTAGGGCCATGCAGGGACAGCCTGGAGTTTGTTTGAGCTGCAGTCACCACCTCTTAGGAAGATTTTGCTGGGCAAAGGCACATGGGACAATCTCTGGTGGTGCCACCAAGGTGGCAGCCTGCAGGTGGCAGCTGTTTCAGCTTGTCTGCAGCATCCCTGGACATGCAAACTATTTGCAAGGGGGTCATGAAACCTGGTGAAGCAAAACAAGCTACTGCACACTGTGTGTGCAAGAACCCAGAACTGGGGAGAGACTGACCACCTCTTGGCTGAGGAGTGAGGACTTTAATGCCCAAGGTGCTGGTGGGATGTCAGGCAAGCCAGAGCTCGAGGCCTGGCTCCAACATGGTTGCGGTGATGGCCTGGATTCAACTATTTCAAAGGGCACCGGACGGTCAAATCAAGCCCCAAATTTAAATTTGTTAAAATAACTTTTTGCGAAACATTAGGACGGAGAGAAATGTTTCCATGGTTTTGTTTTTAAATTCCAAGGGGTAAGAGTTTATTTTTTCACTAGGAAACTTTCCCCATAGGACTCACAACGCTGGCTGGGAGACAAGAACCAGCGAGCTCCACTCCCGAATGGAGGTGACCCTAAGGGTGACCCTGTGCTGGTCACGTCGCCTCGTGCAGCCTCAGTTACCCCTTGGAAAAGGGAGGTGGACACGTGCATGGCTGCAGAGGGGCTGGGATGCCAGCGTGGCCGGCTATCGTGCGGTCACCCTGCGCCAAGTAGGATCTAAATCTGGACACACGGTGTCTTGTGTTTGCTTGGAGGCAAGTGTCATGAAAACTCTTACAACCCAAGCAGGTTCAGGAAAAATACAGGGAAATTACCAATCTCCTTGGCTCTGCTTATGCACAATGTCTTCCAGGATGGTCTGTCCTTCACCATCACTCTGCTCCTGCTGGATTGCTGCTGATCCAGAATGTACAAGCTACCATTTGTTTGTTGGTTTATGCTGTCCCGAAAAGCAAAATATTATAGAGATTTATAAAATTAACTGAAGGTAAATTTATAAAATTAACTGAAGGTAATAAAAAAGACACGGAGGCTCATCTGGTTCCCCTCAGCTCAGCCCTGGAAAGCCCTTTACCCCAGCTGAGAGCCCAAGTGCTGATGTTCCTGCTCCCAGGTAACTGGGAAGTCCCCAGTGTTTAATGCAAAAATACACAGCAGTGAAACAGAGACTTGGTGAACATTGAAATGAGGAAAGAAGGGGAAGTCGGGGAAGGTTGAGCTCCATTTACTAGAGCTGGCTGAAAATAAAAGACAAAAAAATATCAATTTGAAATGCTTGTGTCTTGTTCCTATCAAGAGAGCGCAGAGTGAGCACAGGGGTTCATTCTCACTTGTGATCAAAGACTTTGAGCTGATTGCATTTTAATCTCTACTCCCATGTACTTCTCTGTGGTTGTGGGGTCATGGATGGCAGGAAACTCCTCTTGCTTTGCTCTCTGAAAGAAGTGAGGACTTGGCATTTTAGGATCTGGGATGTAATGAAAACTGCTTGGACACGCCATTTCCAAGGTGGCAGCTCAGCAGCTCAAGGGTTAATTTGGCTTCCTCATTTTCAGCCTAGATGTTGATATAAAGGCTTATCTAAAGGGGAAAGCTTGTTCCTAGCAAGGTGGGAGCTGCAGGTACAAGATCCCCTCCTGCTGACCTCTGCAGCCCCAGCTTTTCACACCTGGCTGGGGCAAGCAAAGCAGAAGGAGCTGTTACAGGACAACTCCCTGGCATGGAGAATGCCTCCCCAGGCTTATAACACATCTTCCATGCCTGGGATACCTGGATACCTTCAGCAAGACTTCCCCCAAGAGTAGGGCCAAAGGTGCAGTGCTCCTGGTACACAGCTCACCCACGGAGCCTCACCCTGGTGGCCATGGACTGTGGAGCCGCCCCGATGCAGGGAAGCAGCCAAGCGTGGCTGATGGGAATCATGGGAGGTGTGTCTTTGCTTTCGGAAGGACTATTAACGCTCTTAGGGTTAATCACAGGAATAAATCTCGCCGTGGCTTGGAGCCAAAGCCAGCAGTAAAAGCACCGATCCCCAGATCCCCAGGCCTCCCCATGGGAATTGGCCAGGGCCATGGCCCATGTTCTCACCCAGTCCTTGGGAAGTAATCTGCGTACTCAGCACAGAGATATCCAGGGATTTTGTTTTATGTTTTCCCCCCCACACCCCTTGAAAGGTGCTTATCCAGGTGGAAACTTGAATATTTTCCCATGCCAGCCAAGATGGCAAGGCAGCGTCCAGAAGACATGGGCAAAGGGCTGATCTGAGCTGGTTTTTCTCAGCGGTGGCTGCAGGAGCCATGGGGGCTGGATGGAGGGGAGAGTGAGCCCCAGTTCTGTCCCTTGACCTCCTTCAGGGATTTCGATGTATCAAAAATTATATACTTAAAGGAATGAGCTTCCCAAGGAGGGAAAAACCTTGAACTTCAAGCCCTGCTCTATGAGCAAAGGCATTTAGAGAGCGAAATCAGTGTGCCTGCTGCAAGAGGGCTTGTGGGGCATGTGGGCTTTCCATTAGCTTTTATTTTGTACAGACAGCACCAGGAAATCCATAGCAGGTGTGTATATGTTTGAGGGACACAGGCAGGGTTGCTTCGGATGAAACATCCCAGGGAATTGAGCGAAGTCCCCGCCTCACGTCCCACTTTTAACTGGACATGGTGGGAGATGAAAGCACTTGGGGCAGGCTGTAAAGTTAAGAGACTTGACCGAAGCAGCACCCTGTCTCTCTCCTTCTCCCAGAGTGGTCTCACAGCCTCTGCACAAACCACCAGGCACTGACCTGGGCTGTTCAGCATCAAAAAAGCATTTTACAAGTCAAGTCTTTGTCTTCTCTTAGTGCGGAAATCAGCAAAGACAGCCAATGTGAACGTGTGTGTCCCAGGGGATGCAGCAGGGAGAGGTGGTCTGGGTAGACAGGCCAGCAAAAGAGAGGGAAGCTGTTTGCCCAGCACTTTGGAGACTTGGTTGTCCTCTTACTCCTCTCCCTGGCTCTAAAGCTCATTACCAGGAGGCTCAAGGAGGGCAAAGGGACTGTATGCACCAAGTCCCCTCTGCTGCCTCCCTCCCGTTAAGCTTGTGGAAGGTGACCGGTGGCCCTTTGCAGGGAGCTCACTCACATCCACCTGAATTTCCACAAGCTTGCAGGGGCTGAATCGACTTCTTGTGATTTGTTTTAATGTGGCACAAAGCAGCAGCTTGCTGAAGCCTGATGTGAAACACCCACATACGCTCACATTATATAATATGAATCTAAGAAGATTAAATTATCCGGTCTGAGGAAACACATGCGCGTCTGGATGTACACATTTATACACAGTCTGGAGGGGAGCTGAGTGGAGCTGAGGGCAAAGCTTCTCTTCAGACACACTGAACTTGTGGGTTTTTTAGCACTTAAAAACTGGAGCAAATAGCGTGTATTTGCCCATGCATAGACACGTGTGAAGCACGGCAGCAGCTGTGTGTTCTGCATTTGAAGGAAAACACAAGAAGCGTTTGTAAGTGTGTGCTTGGTTATCCACAGTGTTGGCAAAGTCTGAGCAGCAGCACGGAGCGACAGGTGGAATCCAAACAGTCCCGGCACTAAACTTCCCCTGTCAGCATATGGCCCCGTACTGCTCCCTGGGAAAGCAAACAGAGAACCGTCCCCAAAAGCCCTGAGCATCTCTCAGCAGCCTTGGAGAGCCTGACCCATCCTGTGGCCAAGAGCCCTGCCCTGCAGGCATGTGCCTCGGGGCACAGCCCCTTCCTCAGGCTGCACGAACACAAGCAGATCGAAGCACAAAGTCGGGAGTCACGTTGCGTTTGGAGTGCCCAGGCCTTTCGCCCAAAGATGCACTTTGCCTTCCAGAACTTTCACGTTGGGAGGGGAATGAAGGAAATGTGCTTCACCTACAGCTGCCCACGGTGCTCACGCTGCCCGGGCAGCGAATGGATTTGCCTCTCTCTTTCCTCCTGCGCCTTCCCGTCATTGATTCACATCGTTTTGCTAAATATAACTCGGCCCCTTGAAGCTGCTCACTCAGCTTTTACTCCGCCCGGAGGTGCAGGGCACGGAGGATGCTGCCAGGAGCGGGGCTAGGCGGTCGCTGCCGCTTCTCCGGCACGTGCCGTCCCTGGCCGTGTCCCCGGCCACCCCCCGCCATCGCTGCCACGAGGGGGTGGGTTTGAGACCCGCCTCGTGAGACCCAGCCCCAGCCCCGGCCCCGGCCCCGGCGGTTCTCGGGGTACCGCCGGTGCGTCCCTCTGCCCGCAGCAGAGCCGGGGGGCCTCACCCCACCTCGGCCCGGGGTGAAACAGCGGGAACACACCTCTCTGCACTGGGAACGCCCGGGACGGGGTGGCCATCGCCACCCGCTCGCGGGGACACGGGGACAAACGGACAGACGGGCAAACGGACGGACACGCACCCCCACACCTCCCCCCGCAGGCGGCGCGCGCCGAGGCCATTCATGAAAAAGTTGACGTCAGGCGGGTGGGCGGGGCTAGGGCCGGGCCACGCCCCCCGGGGCCATTTAAGGCGGCGCGGCGGCGGGCGCGGGGCTCAGACCGGAGGCTGCGGCCGAGGCGTGAGGGAGCGTGCTCGGTCCCGGGCAGCGCCGCGCGTCGTCCCGCCCTGTCCCGCAGCGCCCGGGTGTCCCTCCCGCCAACCCCCGCCCGGGGCAGCCTCTGCTGGGACTTCATGTCTGTGCTGTGTCCCCTGCCCTGGTGAGTGGGCGCTTCCCGCGGGGGGTGGGCGGGGGAGGATGGCGGCTCTGCCGTCGCGGGGTGCTGCCGGGGCCGGGGGGGGCGCTTGAGGCCGAGCCCCTTCGGCCGCGCCCCGGCCCCGGGAGGAGGCGAGGCAGTGGGGGGGCCCCGGGGGCGGTTTAGGGACAGCGGCCGGTGGCGGCGGTTCCCCGAGCGGGACGGGCGAGCCGCAGCGGGCGAGCCGCGGGAGGGAGTTCGCTTCGCTCCCTCGCGCTGGAAGTGCCGTTGGGGCTGTCAGAGCCCGGCTGGAATTGGCGCCGCCCGCTCCGCTGCCGTGGAAGTCCCCGAGGTTGTAAAATAAGTCAGTGGGATCTAAAGCGCACCGGCTTGAGGGAAAAAAAAAAACAACCCGCTCTTGCACTTTATTTACTGTGGTTTTTTAGTTCTCCCCTCCCCGCGGGGCAGAGCTGGAGGAAGCGGAGTTAAAAGCGAAGCGCTGCTGCCGGAGCGTTCCCGGGTGTGCTTGAGCTGGGCTCTTGGGGCGAGAGCCGGGGAGGTGCTCCGAGGGCATTGGATGTAGCTTTGGCTTACGAGGTACTGAGCTTTTTCCGCTGCTTTCCAAGGGGGGGCAGGAAGGAAGGAAGGGACCAGAAATAGACTGCCTAGAGCCTCTGCTGCTCGCTTCGCCGCTTGAATCGTGCTCAGTCCTGCCGTAGCCCCTCAGATCACTAGAATGCTGTCTTTTGTCTCTAGCTCTGATTATCTGAGATCTGCTGAAATGACTGAAGTGATGATGAACACCCCAGCCATGGATGAGATCGGACTAAGCCCCCGCAAGGATGGGCTGTCGTATCAGGTAAGCGTTTTGCTGGCAGTTGAGGCACTAATCCCGTGTGGAATTGCTTGGGCTAGACTGTAAGCTTGGTCTAACGTACCTTTCCATAGCCTGACCTAATAGCAGGTCTTGCAGTAGTGAAAACTAGTCAACAGACTGGAATGTTTGCTTGGCAGGAGATGGTTGTCTAAAATACCCCTCGCTATCAGTGCAGGTTGGCAGAGGATTTGCTTGTTTTGAAGTGACCGAGCCCCTGCTCATTCAGCATTCCCGGGGCTCAGTGGGAGATGGGTTAAAGAAGGATTCATGCCACTCACCGGGCTGAGAGGGCTCTTTGTAACACAGCATACAGCTGATCTGCTGCGAACAGGAGGATGCTGTTTATATGGCATCCACACATTTTTGATCTAGTTCTTGGTTTTCCTGACTGATGTGCCCATTTGAGAGGGTTAACAGTCCTCTATAAGATACAGTGGGGCCAGACACAGCCTAAATGAGCCATGAAATGTCACTGGAGATATCAGTTCCTGGAGGCACGAGTTGCATTCATTCTGAAACTTCTGAACAATGTAGTTAGCTATTAATCTCTAGATCAATGAAGAAGTGGTCTTCAGCTAGACTGAGCCTTAATCCTTTAGTCTCAATATCCCTTTCATTTCCTAGCCTGTAGTTAATCAAAGCACAAGTTAGACACCTTAGCTTCCTAGCTCCGTGGTTTTCTTCACTTCCAGGAGGCTTGTTGATGAGATTTGACACAGGTGCTGAATGCTGGCAGGTGACTTGCATCTGCTCTGTGCATTGGGTGACTCTTACTGGCACATCCAGATGCAGGCTTTGTCCTTTGCAGATGTTACACAACCTACACAGAGGCATTTGCTCCAAGTGTGCATTCAGATGAGGTGATGAATGTCTGCATATTTATGTCTGAAAAGGGAACTAGAAGGCAGCAGGAGTGCACTGGAGCATGAAATCGACTGAACTTTGGGCCACCACTGAGGCCTCCAGCAGAAGCCATATCTGTGTGGAGGAAAAGGGGCTGCCTTCCTTGTGTTAGTCAGGATTCTGGCTCTGGATAATGCAAGTTGTTTGGTTTATAGCTGTGCTCTGCTTCAGTACTTGAGTTAGTGGGGAGTATACAGCCTTTCTTTCCTTTCTTACAGACGGAGTGCAGAGGGAATGACAGTTGTTAAATCTGAAGCAATCAAAGTAACTTGCTTGGGATGTCTTTAGGGGTCACCTTATGCAGAGGCTTAATCCAGTCAGGTCAAATGCCTCTATTTACCCATCCAAATTTCCAGGGAGAGGCACAATCTAGGTGCCCTGCTTGTTCTAATGATTGCTTCAGTGAGGTTCTTCCCCAGGTGCTAATGACCTTGATAAGTCTGCTTTGGCCAACTGGGGAACAGGATTGTTTGGTTTTGAGTGGATCACCTGAACATGTGAGTCATGAAAGCTGACAACTCATATCTGTGCAGGGCTTTTGCATCCTAGATCTATTCTCTTTAGTGATCTAGTTATAGATAATTTCTCTCAAATGCCTGCAAGGAACTTCACCTTGATATGATGAAGAGTGATGGCAGTAGATGGAGTAGATGGAGTAGAGGAGTTGAAATAGAAGACCCTTATGGCACTAGCAGTGTGTGGGCTGTGTATGAGGTCTACCTCTAAATCAGGTTAGTGTAAAGAGGATTGGGGAGCAGGATCCAGCCTTCCTTCTCTGTCTGCTAGGCTGAGAATGTCACAGTGTAAGTCAAGGTAGGTTGAAAGCATCCTTAAAGGGTTGAAAACTCAACTGAGACCAGCAAGGGCAAATCTGATGCAAACAGCACCATGAATTTTTTGTTCTACCTCAGACTTTGGCACTTTGTGCCTCATCTTGCTGATGGAGAGAGTTTGATACATGGAAAATGGTATGCTTGTCTGAGAGCTGTAGTGCAATAACTTAAAACCAGACAGGGCTAATGGAGCATGACTGCTCCTACACTGAGGCTTGTTGTTCTAAGCTGCAGCATCTTCCTCCACTCATCTGCAGAGTCAGGCACTCACAGACCTTGGCTGGCTATGAGAGGCAAAAAATAAAAAGTGGAGCCCGAATCAAGCTTTTGCCTTCAAAATTTCTCTTTGTTTCTTTAGTAGAACCTGAATTTATTTTACTACAGAGATGACCTCACACTGGGGTTCAAAATTTCCCCCTTCAAGCTGTGTAGAGCAGGGACTGCCTGGGAGTTGGTCAGTAGGATGCTGCCTGTGAGACTGGGAGCTGCTTCTGCCACCAGAGGCAGGCATGAAACTGTCTGGACCAGGAGAGGTGGTACAGCCACCTGGAATTATAGAGCACTTCAGTATCTGCTGCAGACAGCCTTGTCCTACCAAGAGAACTGTTTCAGAGTCTTTTTTGCTTTTACTTGGAAGTAAACTGTGGAAGCAAGCTCATACCCTGAGTATAAACTTAAGCAATCTGATTCCTCTGTCTTGTGGAGTTCACTGAACTTCTTGGCTCCTCTCTGTCTCAGTGGTTATGAAGGGAACTTGGGTTGTTGACTTTTTTTCTTCTGCATCTTCCACCCTCTGGGGTGTCTGTCTGTCCTAGACATTAGCTGAAGGTCTGCACTCTCCTCCCTGGTGAAGCACTGCCCTTTGCTGGGCTGGTCATCACTGCTCAGTAGTGTGGAAACTCAGACTGCAGAGGGAATACCAGTATTAACTGAGTTGCTTCCATAGACTTAAGGCAAACATGCTTTCTCATCATAGGATTGCCTTTTTTCCAGTTAATATGCAAAATGCTCATAAACCAGTGTGCTAGCTTCAAAATCATCCTCTGTAAGACAGCTTTTATTACTGTATTTGTGACAGTAAGCTGCTTTCTGATCCCCCTGAAGATGGTTCAGCCAACAGATTTCAAGGGCCTGAGCAGAGGTGAGTGGTGAATTTGGGGCATGAGTCTCAGAACAGGGCAGCATAGACAAAACAGAAGATATGACTGAAGAGATGATGTCATGCTGGGTCTTGTGCCTGCAGTGAGAAGCTATTTCTGGATCTTTAATAGACGTCCCATAATTCCCATGGGACTTACTAAACAAAAAACTCATTGAAATGCAGCTGATGGCTCAAGTTGCCCCTGCTACAAACAGATGTGGCTATGGAGGGCTTCGTGCACTTCCTGCCTGGCAATGTCCAGCCAGCCAGGCTGTTTCTGCTGCCAGCCAGAGCTAATGCACTGTTTGCTGTTTCCCACCCCTAGACATATCCATTCTTTGAAGAGTCTCATCAGCACTCTGCCAGCTTGTCCTCTGTGCTGTCTCCCAGCGGCACGAACAATGCCACTGAAACCGAGGCTGCATTAATCATTTTGTGGAGCTGTTGTCAAAACAGTGCCTTGACTGGAATCCTACCTTACTTCTTGGACGTGGAACAGGGACTGAGCACAACTGAAAACGCTTTAATGCCCAAAGTGTGTGTTCTGAGCAATGGCAGTGTGCTGCTTTGCTGCAGGCTAGCTGGCAGGTGACTTGCTGGTCCTTCAGGCTCCCATATAGGAGACTGGCTGCAGAGGCTGAGCTTGACTCATGCCCTCAGCTGAGGTTTGGTTGTCATGGGGAGCTTGAGCTCTTTAAGTGATGATCGCATCGTGCAGGGATCTGTGTAGGTCAATCACAGCCACAGCTCGCTGGGAATCACGTCAGAGTGGCTGAATCTGGGTAAATAGGCTTAAGGCTCTAACCAGTGGCTGTGCCAAAGGTTGGTGTTGGGGAAGTCATTTCTGGTGAGTGCAACACCTCTTCACCAGCCCTGGGGAAGCACTGGCTTTCCCAGGGAGCTGAGGGGCTTGAGCTGTGTCTGCTTGATCCCTCCAGTTAAACTGGACCACCAGTATGTTACTGGCCCAAGGGCTATGGGCTCAATGGAAATTGTACTTCCTTTGTAATTGTTTTCTTGTCAGGTGCTTCATGTCTGTACAGCCTTGATTTGTGCAGGGGCAGTCTTTCAGAGGTGCTGCTTGCTGTGGAAGGTTTTGAGACCAGGCTGTGAAAGGGTGGTGATAGCGAGCATGGCTGCTAGATGAGATTAGTAGGCAGAGTCAATGTGTATTCCAGGGACCTCAATGAAGAAAGAAGCAGGATATGAGATAAATAGATACAAAAGCAATCATATTTGCAGCTTTGCTGTGCACAATTGTTCCACTGAAATCCAGACTGAGGACAGCAGCTCACCGGAACACCTCAGAGCATGTTTTTTCCTCCCTACTTTGATGCTGTGTTACTCTGAGGGGAAAATGGTTAGACGTAGGCAGTCTCCCTGACATCATGCCCTGAGACAGGGCAGTATTTCTGTGGCTGGGGAGTTGTTGTGGCTCATCAACCTGAGTCACAGCTGCTGTGTACATACTTGGAGCTCGTTCTTGAGTCATGACTACTTTGTGAGTAAATGTATGCATTGTAGCTGGAGAAGTCCTCCAAAGAGGACATTGAGAGATGACTGAAATACTTCCTGAAATGAGCTTGCCGTGCTTCTTAATGGCACTAAAGTTTTATTTTCAGAATTTCAGTGCTAACTTGGGATTTGGAATATTGGCCTGATATTGCTGAAGAGGCAGAAAATTCAGCTCTTCAGTCCAAGGAGGATGAGTGATGTGTCCCTCAGGGGTGTATCCTGTACCTGAAGTGGGATGTCTCCCAGTGTGGACTCTGCAGTCTTGTGTAGTGCTACCACAATCAAGCAAAGCTTTCCCCCAAACCAGTAACTTAATTTGGAAAGATGTCATTGCTTTAGTCTCCCTGTAATAAAATTTAAATAGTTTTTAGCCCCATGGGAGGGGAGACAGGCATTTTAACTATGGGTGTTGGTATGGAGCACACATGTGGAAGTTGTTTTGAATTTACAAGTGTCATTTGGATTATGGTAGTGCTGAGCTAATCTTCTTAATTGTCTGACATCTCTCCTGCTTTTGGTGTTTCTCCATCCCTGTGAATGCTGAGAGAGGGTATGAGCCTCCCCAGGGCAATGAAACTTTCCATTCTTGTTGCCAAGGCTTCATCCAAGGATAGTAGAGCTAGATCATCAGAAACAGAGGCAAACATGATCTTCCTAAAATCTTTTCAAGCTTTTGTTTCAAGTTCTGCTTTTTCCCTGCCCTTTCCAGCTGCAAGGCAAGAGTTTGGTCGATTTGTATGTGATCTGGATAAGTTCATGAGGAGAGCAGTTCCCAGACATAAATCCAAAGGGGCCTGTAAAAACCAGTCTTGCTGTTAGCAGGAAGCTGTGTTGAGTAGCACGAGTTGAGTTCCTCGTGCAGGAGGAGGATGAGGAGGAACACAACTGTGAAGTTGCAAAGAAGGACAACAAGGAGCAATAAATGGCATCTGAAGAAAGGCAAGGGACTGCACCCTTCTGAAGGAAGAGCCACGCTTTCTTTGAAAGAAGCAATGTACATGTCCTCTGTGGATCTAGAGGTGTTGGATGTGTCTCTCCATGGCCAGGATTTGGGGCTCAGCTAGAGGGGAGGCTCTGTGTGGAAGCAGTTGCAGCCCCTCATGTTGTATCATGCAAGTGAAGGGGTTTGAATTGCTGTAAATTCCCTTTTAGGCAGCCATCACAGCCAGTTGCTTGTCACTTGTTCCCCCTCAAGTGACCAGGTCTGGCAGGGGAAGGCATCTGCCTCAGCTGTGTGCAAGGTGGCTCCCTGTCATGAACGAGAGGGAGAAGCTAACCCTCTTGGTGGGGTGGGAGGTGCAGAGCCTTCCTCCTGCACTCCTAAGCAGGATAATGTGAGCTTGGAGGCAGGTGTTGCTGTCCTGGCTGCTGTGCCAGAGAGTGCAGAGCTCCCAGGTCAGAGCTGAGCTGCTGCAATTCCCAGTGTGGAGCTTGCTGCAAATTAGGGAGGCTTTTTTCTCCCCATTGTCTAAATCTGGAGTGGGACCAGATGAGGCCTGTGGGACCAGCAAATGTAGCATGGAACTGCTGGAGCAGGACAGAGAGCTGGTGCTTGCTTATCTTTTTCTATGAAGAGGAGTGGGGAGGCTGGTTGGGTTAATCTTCTCACTTGGCTTCCTCAGATGTACAGTTAGTCTTACACCCTTTTTCCTTGGGCCCCCGTGCTTGGCCTGCTGTCACCCTGCCCATCACATTGGAGGAAATCTGCCTTTCTGTATTTTTTCCACTGACTGTCCACGCCCCTTCAAAGTGCAGTTGCAACATCTCCCTTCGTGCTGCCTCAACGATTAAAAAGCATGACTTAGTGGAAAAAATCCTGACCTTCTTGGGTTTGGCCTGACCTGCAGCTGTTTGAGATAAGATTGTGCTATGGTTTTTTTTATTAAAAAAGCTGCACACCACATTTTGCAGATATTTGTTTGTAAGGAAATGACTGCTACTTAGCTTCTGGAAAAAAAAATCTGGCAGGCTATTTTCAAAGAAATTTCTCCAATTTGACCTAATGTGCTTAAAATAATAGCAGCCAAAGGTTAGTTTAATTATTATACTGCTATTTTTCTTCCATAGGAGGCTATTTTCATGACATTATCAGCTTATGTAACCTCTTGAACCACACTTTTTTTTCCATTGCAAGCTTCTAAACCATGTAATGTCAAGGGTATGTTTTTTTCTCTATCCTGGCTTTAGATAACTTGATGCTTAAGAGTCACTGACTGTACTTTCAGTAATGCACTGTGTGCCTGAAACTCGTTTTGTTTGGCCAAGCAGAAGCCACAAAACTCCAAGAAACAGTTGCTGTCTCACTCGTGCTGGGAGTGACTAATAGCAAGTAGCTCACACTGCAATGCCCAGGTTGATGTGACTGGGTTCAAAGCTGCTCTTGTGCACCTGAAAAACATGGATGGTGGGAGCTGGACTTGCACCACTGTCCCCAGGACCAGATGATCATATGCAAACAGCCCCTGGTTTGTGCATTACCTTCTGTTCCCTTGCCTGGATCTGTGTTAGGTAGCAGCCCGATGGCTTTCTCAGTCTGATTGCCACAAAGCTTTGGGTGTGAAGGAGAAATGGGGCTGAACAGTAGAAGACTGAATATTGCCAAGGAGGTGATGCTGGAGCTAATAGTTGCTAGGCTGAAGAAGGAGCTGATAGGTTGTTGTTTCACTTTTTGTGGCCAGGGCTTCCCAAGGTGGTGGGTACCCACATGATTGGCACAAGGAGAATGAGGCTTCATGGTAAATGCTCAGGGCTCCTGGATGGGGAGTCTGCTTTTGTAACTGGAACCACAAAGATCAAAGCAGATGAGATCTTGCTTTCAGGCAAGTGCTGCTCCTGGCAAGGATGCTCTTGTAACTCACTTGAATGCAGATGATGTTCAGAGAAAAATACAGCCACATGACTTCTCACCTGACCTACAACCTCAAGGGGAAAAGGCACTTTGTAATTTTCTTCTTTGGGGTGTTTAAGTGCAACCCCAGTGGGAAATGATAAAATTGTTTGAAATAGCAGGTGGTGGTTGTTTAATCTTCTGCCTACTAACCAGGAGGTCTGATGTAGCAAGTGGATTTTATCACCCAGCAGTTCACTTCTGGATGAGCTGGGGTTTGAAGCTGTTCCCCCAGCAAGCTACCCACAAGTAACACAACCTTTTCTGCTCACATTGCAATCTAGTCATGCAAAGCTGCTGCTAACACTGCACCAGTAGTTTTTTTTCCTTTAATCATGCTTTGCCTGACTTCCTAGGAGGATCAAAGTGTGCATCACTGGCACTACCAGTGGGTATGGACCCTGGTGCTGCTGCACTGCATGAGCTTGTGCATCCATGTGGCAGGCAGTGGGTGGGAGGGAATGGATAAGGTGCACCTTGAGGGGCTGGAGATCAAGGAGTCCTTGTATTCACTGCATGAGAAGTACAGTGCATAACTGCTGGCTGTGCCACAGGTACCCCTTTCCTGAAGAAATACAGTCCAGTCCCCAGCCCTTCCATAAAATGAGTGTCCTGCTGAGTTTCGCTGCTGATGTGTGGTAGCTGTAGCGTGCAGAATACTGCCAGAATTATCTCTAAAATGCAGCTGAGCTATTTCAGGCTGGTACTGTGGCCCTGGAGTGATACCAGACACAGGCCCTTGCTGCAACTAGCAGGCTAGTCTGGCCTGCGCTAGCCCTGGGCTGCCATGAGCCCTCTGCCTCCCAGCAGCAGAGCCTGGAGACCAAACCTGTTCTGATGTGCAGCCTGACCAGCAGCAGGAAATGAGATCTCAGATTCTCTGATCAAGAGAGCTCTGTGTGCAAACTGAAGAGCATTAATGCAAAAGCAGTGGTGGGGGGTGGGGCAAGGCGTTTGGATAAATATCCAAAAGGGCAGATACCTATTTGCTGAGCACTATCCAAGCAAGCGCGTGCTTCGGGAGCCTCTTGGGCAGTGCTCATTTCCATTACTTGGAGACTTGAAAAGGTTATTTGCAAGTTCAAGAGTATTCCCACCACTCAGTGGTTGACTCTGTGTCCAGACTAGTCTGCCCTGGAGACCTTAATGTCTCGAGCTGGGTTTTGGCTGGGATTGCGTGAGTGCAGCCCCTCTCACAGGCTGTTCCTTGGCTCTTTCAGATCTTCCCTGACCCCTCAGACTTTGATCGCTACTGTAAGCTGAAGGACCGCCTGCCCTCCATTGTGGTGGAGCCCACGGAGGGTGACGTGGAGAGTGGGGAGCTGAGATGGCCACCCGAAGAGTTCCTCGTGCAGGAGGAGGATGAGGAGGAGGAGGAAGACAACTGTGAAGACGCAAAGAAGGACAACAAGGAGCAATAAATGGCATCTGAAGAAAGGCAAGGGACTGCACCCTTCTGAAGGAAGAGCCACACTTTCTTTGAAAGTCTTTTTAATAAGACAAGTTCAATTTTGCACCTGCGAGATCTTAGTTTTTTTTGTATTCTCTGTATCGAGAACTGAAGCCCTCGGTGTCACCAGACCTCCTGAGGAAGGAAGGAAGTAATGCAGAGAAATGTTTGCTGTTCTCGAGATCATTATCTGTATTTTTCCAAGGCAGAGGCAGCAGTGAAATTCCAAGCACATGGCAGAGGGTGACCACACGAGGACTGCTGGAGGGGGGAGCTCGGGAAGGGGGAGGAAAGTTGGAGTCGGCAGCATTTGGCTGGGAGATGCCTCTGGCTTAAAAGCATGAGATCAGAGCCAAAATATCTCAGATTTGCCTTTCTTACAGCTTCCATTTTGTGTGTTGGGGGGTGGAAGAGTGAAGCATAGCGAAGCATGGCTAAATGATCTAGTAACAAGGGGCCTGTAGCTCTCCCTGGTTCGGCACCTCTAGGGTAAGGTGAGCGTCCATAGGAGTAGTCTGGTTTCTTGCTCTTGCTGTTGAGCCTGTTTTCCAGCCACTTTTCCCAAAGTTACTTTCTCCCCCTGTTTGCCTTTAGACTCTTCAATGCTGAGCAGCTGTATTTGCAGGATAGCGTTAGGCTGCTGCTTGTCATCTCTCCTGCAACGCCCTAGCTTATCTTGCAGGTGGTGAGCATGAGGTAGTGTGCATCGGATGTAAAAAGGTGCTTCTGTCTGCAGCAAGAGCTCATGTAGGTTTGAACACCTCAGATTTTTCTCTCCTATTTGCTGAGGCTGCTGTGGGTGGTCTTGTCTTGTACAGTGCCCCAAGCCCAAGGGTGGAGATCTATGCCTCCTTGCCTTGGTGTCCTTGAAGTTGCAGGGTTTTGTGTCTCTTAACTTGCTGGTCAATGGGCTTGAGAAGGCTGGGGTGGGGGGTTCTCCTCCAGCTTTGCACTCCTCAGTGCAGGACAGGCTGGTGGGGAGTGTTGTGGGGAGGACTGCCAGACCTGGGGGTCATCCAAAGACAAAACACAACACAACACAACAGTGTGGTTCCACAACAGATCCACAACAGTGTGGATCACCAGTGGGGTTTGCAGGGTGGGGTCTACTGGGAGAAGATTAGCATGGGTGTCCTGAGACAAGATGCGTTCCTGCTTCTTAGTGAGGGTGAAACAGTCATGGTTGTTTTAATGAAGTGCAGACTGGCTTGTGAAGTCTGGGTTTGTCCTCTTTCACTATATTCTGCCTCAAGGAGAAGGCCAGTCTGCTGCCAGACAAGGTAACCTGCTGCTTTCCTGGAAAGGAATGATCTTGCAGCTTTGGGGACCAGCTTGGGAGCCAGTAAGTCTTGGGATAGGATGGAGAGCAGTTACCACCTAAACCAAATCTGGGGTCATGGAAGAGAAAAAGAAATGTCAAGGCCTTAACCAAACTTCCATAATAATCCCAATGCCACCCCCCTTTGCTTATAACTGGTTCCATTTTTAAAATCTATTTGGACATCTGTGTATTTGTATTTTTAATACCTCATGAGTAGTTAAACGCTGGTGGGGTTTGGGAACTGCTTTTTACATTGGCGGGATTGTTTTAGTCTTGTCTTGCTTGTGTTTCAACATAATGGCAATAATTTATCAGCTCTGTGTAACTATTTCTGGACAGATCAGAGTTTGGAGATGAGTTGGCACAAAGCAGGAGAAATTCAGTGTTCCTACACTGCAGCTGGCCTCTGGTCCAGCTGTGCAGACCCAGTCAGACACTCTCCCTGCCCACCTTGGTGGATGGTTGATCACCAAACAGCCATGATGTGGTGATACCATTTTCCCTAGTGATGGATTCAGCTGTTGTGTCTGTAACACTTGTTCTAGTCTTGCTGTCTTACTGGAGTGAGCTTGTACACCTGCATACCAGCCAGTTGTCTTATTTCTAAGTGTTACTCTCTATTGGTCTCTACCATCTGTACCACCAAGTCAAAGCTCTGTATCAAAGATATTACCATGTGGGCAGCAGTGAGATGGCAATCCTTGGACTTCAGACCTGCTGTCTGCCCTAAAGACTTGCATATTTGTCTGCATCCTTTTTTTGGAAGTATTGTGTATATTTCTATTTGTTGTTAAACGTATCTAAAGAACAAAGCACTCCAGTAAAACTCCTGTTGTATGATATACATTCTATATTTCTGTAATTCTTTTTTGAGCCTCAGGGAGAAGCTAGCATTTTTTTCAAACTACATTTTTGTCACTGTGACAGTTGTAAATAAAGTTTGAAAATGCTTTCCAAACATACTGGCTTTGCTTTTACTGCAGAAGTGGGTTGGGATGGTCAGCCTTCCAGATCATGGCTATCAGTTGAGCCTGGAGATGCTGGTTTCATATTGGTGGCTGCCTTCAGATCATGCCCTACGGCACTGGAAACCTAAGTCGACTTTGAGGGGCAGGACCTTTGCCTTCCATCTTCCTGTGGTTGCTCATTGCTGTGTGAAAGGCTGCAGCAAACTGCTGTTCCAGTTTATTTGCTCCTGAAAAAAAAATCTGTATATCTGTCACCTGCATCTACCCCCTTACCTAACCCTACAGAACATGAAGTAATGGAGAGTGGAAACTATTCACAGGTGCTGTTAGTCATGTTCCCTGTGCATGCTCTTCCCTGCCCCGAGCAGCACTCATGAAGACAAGTCTTGCCTTGCTGTGTGCTCGTAGGGTCTCAGCTGAGCTACCCAGGGTAGTCTGTATTGGCCATTTTGGGTCTAGGGGTCAGCTCTTCCTGAGTAGTTGTCTTGTCACTCACCAATGGCTATGTGCTGCAGTTTGTGGTGCTGCTGGAAGAAATGGCATGTCTGAGTGTGAGTCTGAGTTTCTCTGGTACCAAGGCACTGTTCTGGGTGTAGAAGTCTGACCATGCCAGGATTCAGTAATTCAAGTTGTGTACTTAATGGGATTAAATTTTCCACTAAAACCTGGTGATAAGAAGCAAATACCCTGGAATACCCATATCTTTAAGGTACATGGATAGAAGTTCCTGTGATTTGGCAGCTAACATTCTAATCTAACCTAGGCAAACAAGCCCAGCTGAAGCTGGAGTGTTATGTTTACATGAGACTAGTTTAAATACACTAACTAATGACCCTTCCATTTAATGCTTGAACTGAGGGCATGCTCAATGTGAGCTCCACAGTTCAAAGATGAATTGTATCGTGCTCAACCCTCATGGATACTTTATGCCACAGTAACAAATGCAATACTAAAGCTGACCTCTCGTTCAGTCAGCCTCTAGCAGAGGTGCTTTGCTTTCTTCCTCTCCTTGGGCACAGAGTTGCTTGCCTTGAGGAAACTGCTGCAGGATTTCCAAGATGACCAGATGTGCTGATCTGAAATCAGTGAAGACGTTTATTCTTGACCCAGAACACTTTTGTTTAAAATACAGCACTGGTTAGGGAAACTGCAAATGTATTGAACTTGTCTGCTGCTTCCACGTGCTTCACACCAACAGGTTTTTCAGGCTCACATCAGAATGAAGAATGAATCCTGATGTACCATCCTGTTTTGGGGTGAGACCAGAAGGGTTGGCCTCTGAGTGGGGCTTGCTCAGCCAGGGGGTCTGCCTTGTATCAGCCTGGAGCAGTGCTGGTGGGAAGGAGACTCTTTCCTGCTCCTTGACTCCAACTATTGTGGCCAAACTGGAACTTGGATTATTAAATGAAAATGGGCTTGCTGCTGAATGGGTGAGCCTTAGTAATCCCAAAAAAATGATGGGTGGCATAAGGACCTTTCTTTGCACGCAGAACAATATTTCTCCTGGCTCATGTTTAAACCTGAGGCATTTGTCCTCCTCAAGCTTTGCCCTGTAGTTGAAACTGATGACACAGCAAGCTGTGCTCTGCTGTCCTGCTTAGTTCAGCCTGTGTTCACTCTCCCAGATATTTCATTTGTAGTGTTCAGTGTGCACCCACTTCTGTTCACCTTCATCAAACCCACAGTCACTTGAACCTCTGCACACGAACTGTTGGTATCTGACTTTGCCTACATTTGGGTGCAGACAGGAAAAATTCTCGCTCTGTGGGAATGCCAAGATAATTCACCAGCACTGCATGTGGGGAGCAGCCACTCCTAAGATACTGGTCTCCTTGGTGCAGGTTGAAGTTGTGCTCTGGTGTAACCACACTCTTTATCATTGCAAGCAACAGGAGAAGCTGAATTTTCTTTCAGGTGAGCTGTCTCCTTCCAATTTTAATCCCAGTAGGAAGTTCCCAGCTGGTGGGGACATGGAGTTTTCATCCTTGTGATGCTGATCTGCTTTAGGATGCCTTGAAGCACAACCAAAACTAAAACAAAATCCTCCACATCTAGTCACCTGGAACAAACCAAGGGATGTGAGAAGCAACAGCCTGTAATGGACATGCTCTGAGCTCTGTAAAAACAATCCTGAGCACCACACATTTCTATATAAACAAGAAGGAATCGCTATCCCTAAATCCTTACTTGAGGAGAAAAGCTCTGGATGTTTCATGGTCCAAGCGAAGCCTTTCTGCTTATGTTTGGACAGCAAAAATCTGTGTCTGGATCTGAGAGGAGCACAGCAGAGTTTAGTTATGCACCCTCCTGGTGTCCCCACGGTCAGCAGCATCTGTGTCAATGTCTCTGCAGCAGGAGGGCAGCGTGTGGAACATCCCTTGAGGCATGGCCCATCCCGGGCTTTCCTGGAGGCCAGCAGTGTCAGTAGCACAGTGTCCTTGGCTTTGAGCCACTTGGGTTAAAAACGTGTCACTTAATACAGCCCCAGTGATCATCCACCTGCAGAAAGGGCTGTGCAAGCCTGGCTAGAGAGCAGCTCTGCTGAACTAAGCTCAAACCCATCCTTACACAAATAAAGGTTTATGAGTGCTGGTTTTAGGAGCGGGAGGGAAGAGGCTTCATGCCCATCACCAAGGGAGGAACTGAGTGCAGAGAAACCTGCTTCACCCAGGAAATGCCTGGGACTGGTGGGAGTATTGTGTGTGTTTATGTGATGATGAGCAGGGATGGAGAGAACGGGAGCTGCTGCAAAGCAAAGGAGGGCACTGTGGGTGGGGTTGTTAGGTGTGAAAGTGGAGAGCTGCTCTGCCAAAGGTCCTTGTGGCTCCACGGTTTCATGCCCGAAGGACTGGAAATGCAGCCAGGACATACCCTGGGGCACCCACTGACCTCTGCAGCTCCCAACTTTTGCTTAGTGGAAGTTCACCTGGAGGAAAAGATGCGTGGGGCTTGACTGTGTCATGCTGTGCTGATGGCCCCAGCAGGAGCTGAAAGCCTGGGGTAGCAGGCTGGGGCAGTTTGGGTGCCAGGACTGGAGACAGACCAGCTGGGGAAGAGATTCCTTTATTCTCATCTCACTTTCCCTATAATGGCTAAAAGGGGAAGGATTGGGGTCAAAGCAAGAGAAGTAATTTTTTGTTGTAGTTGTTTCAAATCAGACCTTTTCCTGTCAATGAAGAGCTTTTTCTCCCACACCAAGTCATCAACTCTGTGAGAGTTGTCTTGTGCTTTATCCACGTTAAAACAAAAGCCCCCAGCCCCATGCTTGGGTTCAGTGACCTGTACGTTTTCCACCAAAGAGAACAAAGACAGGACAAGAAGAGATGGAAGATAACAGGGGCTGTCTGCGAGGGAACAGAGCCTGGAGGGATGAACCTCCACCCACCACAACAGGCAGCTGAGGCATAACAAAGTCAAACCCACTGTTCTGAGAGCCCTGAGGGGTGGGAAAACTGCACAAGCCACAAAGGAAGCATGCACTGAGCACGGTCGCTGCCAGAGCTGTAACCACACAGGGTTACCGTAGCAGCGACCATCACCTTCATCTGATAAAAATAAGCAAGGAAGTCAAGTTTTTGAGAGGGAGAGGATGTCAGAAGCCAAGCATGAAAATGTCACAGCAGCTCTGCTTTCATTTTCAATGCTTCCTTCTTTAGTCTGCCCTCAGCCAGTTCAGGAGCCCAGGTATTTCCTGTCCTATCTGTCCCAGAGAGTGTCCTGCCTCTCTCCCAAACATCCCCTGGCCCAGGGGTGCTCGTGGCCACATGCTGTGTGCACAGTGCCCTGCCGTAGATGCTGGGAGCCTCATGGGCACAGACTGCATCTCTGCTGCAAGCTGCAGGGATGGAGCAGCAGCCAGAGCCTCGTCCAGCTGCAGCCAGGCAGCTCCCCACCTCCTCCAGGGTCGCACTGGCCGGTGCCTTTGGCTCTGGACTGCAAAGGTGAGGATCAGCACAAGGGGAAACACAGGAATATAATCCCAGTGTGGTCACTGCCAGGTAACAGCCTGCTCCTGCTGTTCTCCATGCTGAGAACAGCACAGCTGGGGTGAGGAGCTGGCTCAGGTTTGCAGTTTTCTCCAGCTGTGCCGGGGCAGGGAAAAAGGGTGGCTGTATTGCAGGGGTTTGAGCTCTTCCCCACAGGTTTTCTGCATTCAGAGGTATGAGCCAGGCGGGTTACAGTCAGCTCAACAAATATTTGTCAAGCTTGAGCCTTCCTGAGCGGTGTTTGACAACTCTTTTCCACTGCAGCTGTTGCCAGCACTGCCAAGCCTGCCTCGGACGCTGCCTGAGGGGGTGAGGGCTGACCCCTGCTGCCACGAGAGCTGCAGCCACACTTCCCCTGCTTAAAACCTGGTTTGTGGCCGGGTGACAGCAACGCTGGGTCCCCCGGGCTGGAGGTGAACTGGCTGAAGGTAGGTGGTGAGGCAAGCAGCAAAGGTGGAGCTGCTTTCCGTGTTCCCTCGGGTGGGAAAAGCTTTCCAGCGCTCCAAGAAGGCTCCGTGTGTGTGTCTGTGCACGTGGCATTTGCCTCTCGGTGCCCTGCCCTCCCCTGCTCCAGTGGCCACAGCTTGCGTTACCCTCTGCTCAGCCTACGGAGTAATTGGCACATTCTGACATTGATTTGGTGGGTTTAATCCAGTAACGTTCCAGCTGCAGGGATTTGGGATACCTTCACAAGAGGGGAACACAGGGGCAGCTTTAGAGCAGGGTCTTGTGCATAAACTCGCTCTGGCAGTAGGACTGGGGGAGCATTGCAGGGCTCCTCAGTCCCTGCCAGGCTCAGCAGAGCCTGCTGGGGCCATTCTCCCCTGCACTCAAGGACAAAGGGACTTTGTAGTGGGCAGTCCCATGACCTGTCTCTATCCGTGGGGCTCTCAGCTGACCCGAAATGGGATTTGCCCAAATCTGCAGCACTTGGATGTGGATTCTTGGCTGGGTCTGCTGTGGGTGCCTCTGTGTGGAAGAGGGAAGAGCCCGTGGGCATTCGTATGGGGCAGGGGAAAGGCGTGCTGTGTGCTACTGTGCCCCCCTTTGGTGCTCCCAGATGGACTCCTGAGCTGTCTTGGCCCATTCCAGGGCCTTTCTCAGCTGCCTGTTTGCCGCAGCATGTTTCACAGACTGCACCCTGTCCATGTGCTCCTTTCCAAACAGAATCCTTTCTACTTTTTCTCAGTATCAGCCCAAGCAATTTCTCCAGGACTTCCTATCTCTGCTTTGCTTGATCTGAGCAACTAAACCTCTGTAACTATTCCTGACCTCTGTAAAATAGGATTGGCCACAGAATGCATGCAGTATAATATTTAACTGAAGTGATTATTTCATTCTTTATAGGGACTTGCCATCAGTGACTTTCCACACTGTCTCTTCCAACAAACCTTAGACATTTGTCTGCAGGGAAGGTTCTGGTGTGATGCAGCAGCAGTCACTTTTGAGGAAACGTTATCAGAAGAAATCTTCAGAGCCACTGCTGTAAGAAGAAATGGTTTATTTGGCTGAGTTTTATGCAGAGAGCCAGCAAAAACTCCAGACCCTGGAAGAAAGGGCCCAAAAGCTTCAGACCCTGTGTTGCCACCTCCCACCCTGGCACTGGGCTAGTCATGCTAAGCTGCCTCCATTGTAATTAAAATCTGGGTGTTTAGTCTGAGGTGGTTGTTAGGTCTCCTGCTGTATTCCATGGAAGGAAGTAAACATCTCCAGAAGGTGAATCATTTTAACAGCCTATCTGGAAAGAATGTCCTCAGGCCAGCAAGAGGATGGAGATAACCATGTAGTTGATTAGAGGGGTGGAGCAGCTCTCCTACAAGGAAAGGCTGAGAGAATTGGGATTGTTCAGCCTGGAAAAGAGAAGGCTTTGGGGTAACCTAATTGCACCCTTCCAGTACCTGAAGGGAGCCTACTACAAGAAAGATGGAGAGGAACTATTTAGAAGGGCCTGTAGCGACAGGACAGGGGGAATGACTTCAAACTGAAAGAAAGAATAGGTTTAGATTAGATTTTAGGAGAAATTCTTTACTGTGAGGGTAGTGAGGCACTGGCACAGGTTGCCCAGAGAAGCTGTGGATGACTCATTCCTGGAAGTGTTCAAGGCCAGGTGGGATGGGGCCCTGAGCAACCTGCTTTGGTGGAAGACACCCTTGTCCATGCTAGGGGGCTGGAACTAGATGATCTTTAGGGTCCCCTCCAACCCAAACCGTTCTATGTTTTTCATGTTTGCATGCCCAACTTTCGAGCAGCTGAATCCAGATGAGCTGAACCTCACCCTTAGCTTGTCTTGCATTTTCACCTTGTTGGGTTTGCTCCTTCACATGTCAATGCTCCCATTTCTGTAGTGCAAAAAGATTAATGCATCCATGTCCAGCCATTCAGTGTGCACCCAGTGGACTGAATTTGCTGGAAAATTCACATTTCTCAATAAATAACTCCAAACCAGCAGGACATCAGTCACATGAAGTGACACAACTGGTGAAAAAAAACTCCAATGGCAAATGGGAAGAATGAGGAATACACAGGCAAGACTGCAATGAAGACCATGGAGTTGGAAGGAGAGGTGGCAGGGACAAAGCAAGTGCAGCTAGTTCACAAACTCTTGATGAGGTTCATCCCACCTGAGCTGAGGAAAACAGACCAAGAAGCTTAAATAGACTCCCTGTCATTTGTCTGCAGCCCAGCTGTAGGGCCTGATCCTGTTTGCTCCCTTGCTTCCACAGCAAAACCCTCTGAGTGTGCATGGATCTTGCTCAGTGTGTCAGAGCATCTTTCTCTGTGTGTCAGAGATTCACTGTAACAAATGGCAGACAAGCAAAACCTACTCACCAGGAATCACCTCAGTGTCTCAGGAGAAGTTGTTACTTCTACTCTAATTTCTCATATTAAAAATGTTGTGGACTTATATATTTCTATTGAGAATTTTTCTGTTTCCACTCACGTCAGTCCAAGTACTATCAGTGGTGGCTCACCTGAGCAGGTTGGCTGGACAGGAGTGTCTCCACAGATTTTAGGGGGATGCTGGTCTTTCAACCTCCTCTGCTGGCGTCTCACAACCAGTCTATCCCACCAGGAAAGAAAATACAGGGACCAGCAGTATGCTGGAGGGAACAGCAGCTTCCCCTGCCCCTCACAAAGCACAGGCTCCATGGCACCCTTGGAAACGTTTCACAGAAGGGCAGAGCACCCATCAGCAGTGGAGAGCAGCCTGCCATTTGTGCAGATGCAGCAGTGTGTGACAATGCATGGGTGCTAAAGCCAGCACAGATGAAAGGCACTGTAAAAAACATGGCAGGAGAAGCACAACGATGAGAATACAGTATTTTCACTTCCCATCTGTTGATGCCTGCCTAACGGTAAGTAGAAGTGAGGAAATGATGCCTCTAAAATTTTATTCCATGTCTTATCTGCTATTTACCATGTTACATAAAGGCCCAGTCTAGAGCTACTTCAATGATCAGATGCTTAACACGAAGATGTGGAAGGGCTTCAGGTTTAACACATATTTTCTTTACTTGGCTGCCCTGGTCCTCTGGACAAAAGCAAGTCTTGGGAAATGACTGCCAAAGCTTTGCCTGTGACCAAAACACAGTGAAGGACTGGCAGGAGGACGAGTAACCGACAGGAGCTGATAACAAGTTGCCTTTGCTAATTACTGTTTTTAAAGTCCAAAGTCATTGGAAAAAATGAGTAAAGTTAGATTTCACACACTAATGACAAGAAGAAAGTGCACTGGAATGTCTGAGTCACCGCTCTGAGCACTCCTAATTATACAGAGATACAGTTTTCATATGCTGTGTTACATATTACCAGTGTGTGCAGAGGCTTGGAGCAGCCTGGTGTCTGTCATTTTGCGTGTTGTTTACCAGAAGATGGGGGGGGGGGGGGGGCGGNTTTCATATGCTGTGTTACATATTACCAGTGTGTGCAGAGGCTTGGAGCAGCCTGGTGTCTGTCATTTTGCGTGTTGTTTACCAGAAGATGGGGGGGGGGCTGCAGGTGATTTTATTTGTTTTACACAAAATGGGAGCCGAGTCTGAAACCAGCAAACTGAAATAGCAGGTAATGATTTTCCTGCAAACGTGGGAGCTGGGTTTTTACCCAAGCCCACACTCACATGCAGTGTGCCCTTCACCCTGTGTCTGCACAGAGCCCCGCTCGAAACTTGCCACAGCGCTGGGTCTCTTGGGAGTGACTCTAACACATATAACAGGTTTGCTCTGGGTGTGTGTGCCAGCCCCTTGCTGGCAGCCTAAGGGATGGTTGGAAACCAGCTCTGCTCCAAAATTCACAGTCCAAATTGAGACAGTTGCGCAGGGCAGGGCAGGGCTGGTCCCTGCTGGTGAGCCCTTGGTGAGGGGCAGCGGACCTGGGGAGGTTTGGCCGGTGTCCTGGTGCACCTGGGTGGAGCAAAGCCAGAGGAACATCTGCCTCTGCTAGAGGATGCTGCTCTGGTAGCTCCTGGACCAAATCTGCCAGCCCTGGGTAGGAGCCTCAGGCACCCAAAGGCACCTCCGAAGGCAGAGAGTACCTCTGCACGGGCTCACACATTCCTCCTCAGCTGTCAGGTGGGCTTCCCAGGTAATCCCAGGGCAGCCAGCACGTGGGCCCTCTCAGGAGACAAGTTTCAAACTTGTGGGGCACATGGACCACGAGCTGCAGAGCCAACACCAGTCTGCCCTGCGAGGTGTAAAGATGTCCCTTCACTGGGTGACCTCCTGGGATGCTGCTTCCAAGGCTGTGGGCAGAGGTCAATTCCAGAGGCAGTGCCAGCCCCCAAAATTGAGTGCACTGATAGTACTTTTCCTGGATTACCTTCGCACTCATGTGCCTAAGTTTCCCAACAAAGCAGGCAAGCAATTAAAGAGCTGAAGCCTCATTAAAAAAACTAACCATACCACAGGGCTTGTGACAGATAGCTGGTGTCTCCAGCACGATTGCCTGATAAGCATAAGGCTTTGGAAAAATCCAGTGTGGAAAGGGTTAGGACCTCAGCTGTGTAATTCTTTTAATAAGTTGTTTTGTCATAAACTATATGACAAACAGGCAGGAACAGGGGCAGGAGGAGGATGAGGAGGATGTGGGGATGGAAGGCTCCTCATAGCCCTGCAGGCTGTGGAGGCTGTAGGTTGTTAACTGCTGGTGACTAATGTTGTTATCTATTTTTTTACCCTTTTGAAGTGGTAATGTTTCATCTGTGGTTTGGCCTCTTTATTCTTTTGTTCAAAACAAGTCTTGTTTGCCTTTTCCTTCTGGTTCCCCTCCTCTGGGATGGGAGGTATGGGTGGGGAAGCTCACCATATCCCTGAGGGTGAGGATGTGCAGCCCCACACAACAGACTGGAGATGATGGGGGGAAAAAAGGCAATTTATGAGTTTTGGACCCCAGGTTTGTATCCTCTCTGCCAGAAGAGCTGGCACCCTCTGCAGCAAGGACCTCAACCCATCCAGCTTCACTGCCACCAACATTTCCCCAGCCAAGGAGCAGATCAGAGAGAGGACACCATTACACTGCAATGAGGATTGTTTTTTGGGTTTTTTTTAATTATCCATGAAAATAATTCTTGTTGGCTTTATGCTAGCCCAGATTCCCAGGAAACCATGTTGTGGGGACCCAGTGCCTCCCCACTCCCGGGGCAGGGGCAGCTGATGACCAGAGCCAGCTAATTGCTGCAGGTACAGGCAATTGTGTGGTGGCCAAGGCTCTCTGAACGTGTTAGGCAAGCTGCTGTCCCAGGCTGCTTGGTTTAGTCCCCCTGGGCCTGGCTTTCCACTGCACCAGGGTTTTTTTAGCACATTTATTATATTTTCCATCCTATGCTGGGGATGGTGCCTGCTTATCAGTGTCACCATTGCCCCAAGAGGGAGAGATGCCCTGTGGCACAATGCACCAGCAGGAGGGCTGGAGGTGCCTTGTCTGCTTTCAGCAAAGTCCTGGGAGAGCAAAAGGGGCTGGGCAGCTTTGCTGGGCAGCAGCTGCATGTGCTGGGATGTGCCCCTGCCTGTTGGAGCACCTCAGCCTCTGGTGTTTGCACAGGAGATGGTCAGCTCCCTGTGAGACCAGGTTTTCCCCGTGGTGACAGCGCTGGGAGGGTGTGTGAGCACAGGTGTGGGGTCACTGGGTCTTCCCCAGAGTGTGCCAGAGTAAGGCAGGTCTGGTTTCTTTTGGGGAAAGATTCTAACTGGCTTGAATGGCCTAAGAAATGACCTGAAACAGAGCAGAGACACAGTAAAGCGCGAAAAATATAATAGGAGCTTTCTGGTAGTGGCAGCCTGGGGTGTTTTACGGTGGCAGACCAGTGTCACAAGATGGGAAAGGGGAAGGGGGCCCTCTCCCAGCTCATGTCTATTTTTTCCCTTTTGGAAAGGCATTGCTTTTATATTTGACATCCAAACACTTTTCTCCCAGCTGCTAACTGAAGCTCTGAGTGTTTTATTCCTCTTTTTGAAGGGGTCAAGGAGGGTGCTGAAATGTGAGCCTGAATGCAAAGGTGAAAATTCAGGCTCAGCATCACAGACTGCACCGAAGGAGCCACAGCTCTTCTGGAGGGATAATTAATCCCCTGAGGTGGCTGCTGGCTGCTGTTTTGGGGAACCAGTTTGCAAGTCAGGGACCAGAGCATTAAGGACTAGCTATTAGAGGCAGCTGAGGGTGCAGAAAGGAGGAATATTTAACTTAAACAAGAATTTTAAGCTTGGGGCCAGAGTGGCTATGCGTGTGAGAACGGAACGGAGGGGGATCTAATTTTTAAGTAAGTGCCACCTCACCTCTGCCCCCTGCCAGCCTCCCCCACCCCCTCCCCAGCAACAGGCTCTTTAACAC
>VXAX01002993.1:704167-737549 GCA_013399835.1 Leptocoma aspasia | reverse complement strand
TTTTTTTTTTTTTTCTAATAGAGATCAAAACAGTGAGAGTTTACTAGCATTGCTCTATCAATTGGAAAAGTGACTTTTTCTCCTGTTATCCAGTGTTTTCCCCCAAATCCAACCAGCAATCAGCATCTGCTAAGCGCTGCATAATTCAGCATCATTTGGTGCCTGTAATTCTACAATTACTCTTCAAGGCTCATTTGCTTCAAGGTCTTCAGGCTGTAAAGTTATGGAAGTGTGGTTAGTTGATTTTCAGGAATGTCTACTCTCTGGCAGGGGCTGGAGAAGGAAAGAAGCAAAAAGAAATGCATGCAAATTCAATGACATAGCAGGAACTTTAGAGGCATTTCAACACAGCAATACCCACAGGCAAAGGAATTGTAATTGTGCAGGGGAAATACGGCCTTGCCAGCTCCTACGATTTTATCAGGAGTCTGGTAATTTCCAGAGTGTCCTTAAAAGCCCAGCTGCTGGAATCATCTCATTGTTAGGGAGTCTCAGCTTCCTTTTAAACAAAAAAGAGCATTTCCAGTCCTTTTTTTTTTTTTCCCCCAGAGAAAATCTTTAGAAAGTAAAGTAAGCTGAAGGTTCAAACATGGAAGGAAAAGAGAACTCAGGTCATGCCAAAAGTAAGCAGAACATTAATGCAAAGATCCATGATCAAAGCCATGCTTATTCAGTGGGGTTTTTGCTTTTGGAAAATCTCAGTGCCAAAACAAAACCTGTCACCATTTTTATCTGAACATCTGATTCGCAATCACTTGTGCTTGGCTGTCCCAGCCTTCTGCCCTTGCTTGGAAAAGCCTTTGGTGGCTCCAGGGTGGGGCAGGAGGAGACTTCAAGGCTCTACCCCTGCTCTTTTCCTTTCTCCTCTCCTCATTTTCACCTGTACCCTGCAGTTGTCCAGCTCTTGGGAGAGAAGTGTTTGCAGGGCAGCTGGGCCCTGAATGGGATGAGTCCTGAGGAGCGCAGGCTCCAGGACCAGTGAGAGTCTCCATGGGGACATGGTGGAGAGGGAAGGGAAGGAGAAAGGCAGCTGAGCAGAGGGCAAGGAGAGGAGGGGAGTTTGCCTTAGCCAGAGGACATCCCCTTCCTTTCCAGGGAGGGTTGTTGTACAGACCCGAGCTGGGTCAGACTCCCAAACAGAACGCAAAAAGACTCTTTGCTTTTTTAAACAATGCACCTTTCCCTCAGAAAAGGTTTTATTGTTAGAGGCCATGAGCTTTTACTACACCTTTCAGTAGTACTGTAAGTCTGTCCCCTCTTTCTTGAGAGTGGTCACTCAGGCAAGGCTGGAGATAAATACAGTCAGAGATGGCAAAACTTAACGTTTTTAGAAGCTTCACTTTGTGCTGGATCAACATCCAGAGGTTTCAGCACTTATTTTGAGTGTGTTTGGACTTAACTGGGCCTCCTGGCTCCTGGAGGCAAAAAAATGAGCTCTGTCACATCTGTGTTCTGGTTTCAGCAGGCCCCTGGCAATGCAAGCACAGTGCCAATTGGCAATTCCAGCCCTCTGGAACATCCCTCTGGCTACCCAAGACGCTTCCCCAGCTGGTGACTCCAATCCTCTCCCAGCGAGCTCTTGGCTGTCACAGAGGAGGTGCATGCACAGTACACTCCATAGCTTTGCTGTTGGTCCAACATTTAAATCCCAAACTTCCAGAATGGGTTTTGGGATCTTTGTGTGAGTTCTGCAGGACATTTCTGGAGGTGCAGCCATTGTGATGTGATGAACTGTTCAATGTGAAAAGCAGGTGGAGCAGTCTGAGCCCTTTCCTGCTGTGCCTTTGTGCCAGCAGTGAGGGCTGTGTGGGAAGGACTCCTGCACACTCAGCGCAGCTCTGAGCTCTGATCCTCTTCGCTCTTCATATTCCCATGAAGTCCCTCTCTCTGTCTCACTGCCTGTGCAATTCTGCCAAAGGTTTGGGTTCATAATGCTGCCAAAATGTCTCGCTGAAACCTAAGAGTGAAAATATTTCTGTTTCTGAAAGGTCCCATGTTGCTGCTGACAAGGAGTGAACTCCTTCTTCCCATAGACAGAACCCTAAATGTCTGTTCTGGCTCTAGCAGACATTAACTTCAGCCTAAGGAAAACAGCAACAAATCAGGAAAGCCAAGTTTCCTGCAGAAAGCCCAGTGTTTGGCTGGCCAGTAACTGAGTGCTAATTCCAGGAATAAACCAGCTGCTATCCTTGCACACAGGCAGTTGTCTTGGAATTTAAAGAGGAAATAAAATGGGGAAGGGAAATAACAACAAAAAATTCTTCAAACATCATATATAAAACCATGCCAAAGGTACAGCGCAGCAGAAGTTCTCCATGAATTGCTTGATAGGTCAGCAAATACTGCAGGTGAAATTCTGGGTCCTCTGAAGCTGACTGTCAAAACTGGAGGCTGGCTCCTTCTCACAGACCAGGCTGTGCATGTGTATCTCATTTTGCTTAAAACCTGTTTTGCCTAAAATCAGATTGCAAAATTTGCCTTTTGCAATCTGTTTTCATGCTGTTCATGGGAAATGCTGAGTCCCAATCCATGGAAGAACAGAGACTGAGATGCAGCCTGCATCAAGTCAATGTGGTCCTGCAAGTTCAGGTTCAGGGAGGCTTCAAAATCTAGGAAAAAGTAGTGACCAAACAATTGCCACTGCTGATTGAGTTGAAACAGAGAGTTTCACCTAGGTGGGAATTTTCACAATCCCCATCACTTTATCATCCTGGTGCTTCGTCCTCTTTATTGCATTCATTCTTGAGCAGCACCAGGAGATACAAGTGTCTCCTAGCACAGGTGGAGCAAATAATCAGATAGATTTATTGAAGTCTCTTAACCTGGCTGTCTCACCTATGAAAGGCCTTTGTCTTCAGCTGTGGCTCGCTACTGATGCAGGATCTTTTTCTGGTGCAACTCGCTTTTGTCTCTGCCCCTTCCTCCTGTCAAGAGCAAAATGGCTTCCTCTGTATTTAGCAGAGGTGCTGTGCAACACTGAAGAGCAACATCCTGCGGTAACCCCAAAATAGCTTTTTATTCATGCTGTGCTGCTTCTTACTGGAGCTATTTCTAGTTTCCATTTGCCACATCTGCTTCACCCTCCTGTCTTGTATTCCCCTTTACTCCCCAAATTCCTTCTGTGAGACTCTCATTTTCTTCTCTCTCCTGATTTTGCTTTGCTGGCCACCACCCCTGCTGTGTGTGGCCTGGGTCAGGTGGGCTGATGGGGCTTGCTGCCTCTTCCTGGAGCCCTGCTGATGTCCCCTCCCTTGGCAGGAGGCTCCTTGTCCATGCAGAAGGCACTGGGCCTCTGTGGCATACATTGATCTGTGTGCATCAGAAAACAGAATGGCTCTGGAGGAGGGATGGCTTTGGACCAGCTGAGAAGCTGACACCACTCAAAAGCCTTTAAAGCTCCTGTCCTTGGGTCTACTAAGACTTTGGAGTGTGTTTAGAGATGCAATCTTAAAGATTGCCAGAGGGAAAAAATAGTCCCCTGTCCTTTTTGCCTTTTCCACTATCAGAAGACACCTGGGGAGGGACGAGCTGTGCTCCCAGCATCTGACTGTCCTCTCTGTGCTGCTCCATGGCAGGAGGTGGGAAATGAGCGACATCACTGAGCTGTTTGCTTTGCCTCCTTGCAAAGTGCCACTGCTGGCAGGGTGCCATGGCTGGGGCAGCCTGCTGAGGTGCTTTGCTCTCTCTCCCTCTCTCCCTAGCAGCCTCTTGCCTTCATGGGAACAATGGGATGATGTGACTGGAGCCTTACAAATACTAACTCGCCTTTGAGGCTGTCACACCAAACAGGAAGCACAGACAGCCCCAGAAGAGAAATTCACTCATCGCTCTGCTCCTGGGCAGAGGCTGCTCTCGGGGAATGCTGCCTGCCACACCCCTCCTCATGTGGCTGAGCTGCTCTGCCCCACACTCTGTTCCCCAGGCCCGGTGCTTTGACTGGACCATGGTCACCAGGAGGTCATCTCCAACCTGGAACTGGCAGGCAGGTGGATTTTGGGAGCACCTTGCCCTGGCACGGCTGGGCCTGGTAAGTGATGTTTCCTACAAGGATGGAGGTGTGTCGGGAGGGTGGCAGGAGCCTTGGGAAGGTGAACAAGGAGGTGACCCTGGTTTTGAGGTCAGATGACAGGGGAGGCTGTGCTGTGCCTGTTCCTGTGACCCCAGCCCTGAGGTAGGTTGCTTGTTGCCAGAATTGCAAATATCCCCTTGACCTGTTATTAACTTACCCTCTCCAAACTCATTTTCCCTTTTGCACCAACCAGTGGGGTGTCAGCACATGAACTTGCAGTTGCTACTGGGGTGTTGTTCCCTCTCTAACACATTTACTGCAGCATCTGTTGAAATCAATAGACCATTAGAAAATACCCTGTAAGAGTGTTGATCCAAGTGGGGATGCACACCAGGTGGAGAGTTTGGATGTGTCAGGCAGACTGCAGGACCTCTACTAAAGCAAAACTGTCACACCTGCTTGCTTTAAACTGCCCAAAGCATCCCGAGTAATCCCCTTGCTCCTTCTGCTCGTCCTTCATACTTGGTGTGCTTTCAGCTCCTGAGAGTGGGCATGCAGCATTTCAATGAGGCTCCAGTCACTGAGACCTGCTGCTCCCTCTCCTGCACTCCAGGAGTCACGTGACAGTGCTGGGTTTTGGATGTCAGAAGATTAATTTGCGCTGGGCACATGCTGCTCCGTGGTGCAGAGACAACACTGTGGTGCTGAGCAGGCACAGAGGTGTGGTGGTGCAGCAGGCTATCACGTGGTGTCGAGGACAGCCATAGCCCTCCCAGGGAGACCCAGTTGTCCCCCAGGCTTTGACTGGCTTCCTGTACCAGTGAGGATCATGGAGCTGTACCTATTAGACTGAGCTCTTTGCAGCAAGTGCCATCTCCCAGTCTTTGTGCTGTGATAAATACCTTTATGCTGGAAGTGTATTACCTGCAGCACTGGCCTCTGGTATAAAGGCAGGAACCATGTTGTGGCTAGAGCTAAAGCTTTGGTGTTGACTTTATTAGAAAGTGTTTGGGCTGGGAAGGGTCTCAGTAGAGATTCTTAGAAAAGACAATTGCAAGTTCCAGTGTGCATGGATGAGTTTCCCCTCTGGGTGAAGAGGGATGCAGTGATGCCTTCCTGGAGGACATAGGTTGACTTCCTAGCTCAGGAACCCATCAGACCTCAACGTTTTCCTGAAGACTGATGCACATCCAGGCTCTGGGTGTGTGAATGTACTCTGGAGTTTTAGTCATGTCCTTACCTGACAGCATGGCATGTCTCTACCCAAACACAGTCTCTCCATCAGTGTCTGAATTGCTTTAGGCTTTGCCAGGTTGGGAGAAGAGTTCAGAGAGCTGGGAACAGGCAAAGCTGTTCCTCCCTTTGTGCTCATTGACATGTTTTAGCACATTTTTAGCTGGTATTTACTGGAGTTTGTCCTGAGTTGCTAAATGTAAGTAAAAATGGGAAATTTCACATGGAGTAAGAAACTAGCTTTGGTAATCCCCAGCCTGGCATCTTGGATGCTTCTAGGCAGCCCTTTGAAGACTCATTTCTAGGGGCTTTCACTGACAATGGGGACATCCTGACCTGAGTTGGTTACAGCAGACAAAACTTTGCTTTACTTCCGTGACCATCTTCTGTGCTTCTGTCTCATTTCCATTGCCATTCTTTAACCTCAGCCTTGCCACCCTCCAAAAAGTGCAGTAGTGATGATAATGTGCTGCTTTCATCTTCAAATTGTGCTATTATCTATTGGTGGAAACACCTGAAAGATGCTGCTGTGCTGCTGGTAGGGAAAGGATGTCAGGCAACTCCTCAAATCCTCTGTTCAGTTTTGGGGCCCCTCACCCCAAGAAAGACATTGAGGTGCTGGAATGCATCCAGGTAACAAGAAATAGGACAGGAAGAAATAATCTCAGGTTGCATCAGAGGAGGTTTAGATTGGATACTAGGAGAAATTTCTTCACCAAAAGGGTTGTCAAGCCCTGTACAGGCTGCTCAGAAAGGTGGTCAGTCACCATCCCTGGAGGCATTTAAAAGATATGTAGATGTGGGACTTAGGGACATGGCTTAGTGGTAGACTTGACAGTGCTGGGTTAATAGTTGGGCTGGATCATTTTAAAGGTCTTTTCTAGCCTAAATGATTTTATGAATTTCTGCCTTGGCACTCAGGACCTGCCAGGCTTCCCTTGCATGTGTAGGTAGTCAGGAGGGTCACCAAGCTTGCAAAGTCTCAAGATAGGAACAAGACTTTCTGACATTTCCAATAACCATCTCTTATCATCATTTTAACTGGGGGAGGAGGGAGTGAACTTGTAAGTTGTGTGAGACTGAAGGTGTATCTGGGTTTTAGCAAGTGGTTTGTATGATAGTGACCCTCTGGGGGTTACGCTGCAATAAAAGAACACATCACTGCGTCTTCCTGTGGCTGTGTCTAAAGTTTCCAAGTTACAACACTCCTTATTCTCAGGTTCATGCCCCAGTGCTACTGATAATTCATGTTTCCAGCTTCTGTCATGCATGAGGTTAAACATGACATCTTGTGAAATGCTGAGTGTCTTCTTCCCTGCACCTCCAGGTGCTAAGCTAGGGGCAGATATGCTGAGAAGGAAATAAATTAAAGAAAAAACATTTGAAGATGAGGAAATGTGTTTTCACACTCTGTTTGCAAGCTGAGAGCGAAGGAGAAAAAGAGCAGGGACTGAGCTTCTGTGTGGCAGCTGGGAACTGCATGGCTCAGGAGGCTGGGTAATGGGCTATGAAAGTCCTTCACCTCTGGGTTCACAGTGTTCATCCAGGCCAGCAGTGGGGGAATATTGTTGCTCTGGCAGAGCTCCTCAGTGGTTTCTGTCAAATTAAAAGGACTTGATTCCTCTCTGAGAGGCCCTCTTCCTGCTGCAGCAAGTGCTCAGGGAACCAAGAGCTGTTTTTGGCAAGACTGTTGTTGCCCCGTTGGAAATTACCAGGCTGCAATTAGACCAGCTGATACAGATGGGCACTTGTGACTTGGGCACACAAATCTTCTCATCTGCTTGGTGCCAGGTGAGAAAATGTGTGTGCTCAACTGAAAAGAACTGAAGAGATGGGCTGGATATCGAACAGCAGTAACTGGCTGGACTGGCAAGACAAGAAGTGAATGAGAGTGCATTCCCATGGGCAGATCAATCCTTGGTAGTGGTAGCTGGGAGCCTGGAGAACCATCTAAGATTACAACCAACAACCTGACCATCCCTTCCTGGGAAAAGGGTGGCTTCACATGTAGATACAAACCATTACACACTTGTTATCAATACCATATCAAAATGTGGCTGTGTCAGACCCTGGAGAAATTCCTCCTGACCCTGCTTTCAAGATTGGAGGATTTCTGGCCGAAGGACCAGTCGTATGAAATTGAGGAAGGGAGAAGTACAAAAAGCACTTGCTATTCAAGAGAGGGCTGGGGAGGTGGCATATGCTTTTGGTGACTTTGCAGGCATCAACAGTGACAAAGTGTGAGCTTCCCAAGTCAGGCTGCACCCGGCTGGAGGTGGTGGAAATGTTAAAGATTGGTGCAAGCTGTGACTGCCTCAGCAGCTCAGGGCAAGGAGCGAAATAATTGGCTTGACCTCGGGATAGGTGTCAGACAGGCCGTGCTTGAGCACTGGCTTGTTCCAAGAGACATCAGAAAAAAGTGTTCAAAACAACCACTGATGGAAAATCTACAGGAAGGAGCTTTGGAGCCCTCAGAAGATGGGAGAGCAGTTAACTGTGTGCTTCACTGATGAGACTGGACTAAACAGAGCTTTTGTAGGAAGACTGATGAAAACTTTTGGGAAAAAGGTTCAGGAAGAAGAGGGAATACCCCCGCAGTTCCCATGCAAATCTTGAGAGACTGCAGTGCTTTACCCATCCTATGTGTTTTAGAGACCTCGACAAGGAACTTTAAGCATTGCCTCAAAATCTGGTGCAGGCAGCCGTGGCATCTCTGATGCTGTGGTTGGGAGGGCTGTGGGCCGATGTCATGGGCTGAAATCCTTCTGTCAGCAATCAGAGGGAGGGTTGGGGCCCTTGGGTTTGCTTTAACATCTGATGCTAGCTCCCCAGAGCTGCTTGGGGCTTTCTGAGCCTATGCCTTGCATTATTGCAGTGACCTTTCTCACGTTGCTTTGGGCTCGGTGTCTGCACAGTCTACCCCTGTCTGTATTGAAAATAGGATTACTTTTTACTTTCTAGCTCAAGAGGCAAACTGAAATCCACAGAGCAGGATTTAAGCCGTAAAGGCATTCCTATTAATTAGTCTCCTGAAAGTAGAAAAGGCAGAGAGGTAAGATGCAAAGCCCCTTATCTCTGGGGTGGGCTGTGCCGGAGTCTTTGGGGGCTTTTCTGTTTGTTCTGTTTCTGAGTTAAGTATGCTCACTAATGTCCCGTGGGGGAGAGCAGGGTTTAGCAAACAAAGCCCTGTGAAAAGGGAGAGCCAGAAATAGAAAGGCTGTGAATATAGAAGCCCCAGGCAGCGTCTTCCTCTGCCTGGAAGAAGCTTTCCTTATTACAAAAGCCACCCTCTGACTGGATCTCTGATGGCCCCAAGCAGCCAGGGGAAAACAAGACCGTCAGGAGGCAATTTTTTTTTTTTTTTTGAGCCACAGTAAAGACATATCCGTAAAAGAAGCAGCAGGAGGGGAGGTGGAAAGGGAGGAGGAAGAGGGAAACAAAGGGAAGTTGTAGCCAGACCTTTCATTGTCTGAAAACAGTCTCGGCATTAATCCTTTAACAATGCTTTGAGCATCCTCAAGTCCTGAAAATCTGCTAATTAATCCACAAGTTTGTGCAAATGTGGAAACTTTTCACAAGCCAAATCTGGACAGTGATCTGCTTGTGGTTGATTCAGTGATAGAGAGAAGTGTTGAGACCAAGGAGAAAGTTCCTGGGACATAACTTTGAATGGCTGAAAGGCAGTAAATCACTGGGAAGGAAACCTGAGGGAGATCTGGCAGTGTAAAGGTAATATCTCACATGCCCACGTTAAGGGTATGGACATGAAGTACTCTCTGGAGAGTGTCACAAGCATTAAAGGGTTAAAAAGGATCACAAGGCAGAGGGACTTCTGGCCTTCACAAAATCTGCATTTCAGGGATTTTTAAAGAAATGTTTTGTATTTGGAGGGAGTAATGGAAATTCGCAGAAAACATGAGAAAGCGCAAACTGATTTCCAGGAAATTTGCTAGTAACAGGTTTTGATTTTGCAGATTGCAGCAGTCAGACACAACGTGAAGGTGCTTTGTAACATCCTAGTCCCTTCTCTGTTAATATTCTTCTAATAAATTGTCTTTAAAGGATTATTATGTGTCTTTAAAGGGTTACAACCATGCTTTTTGTGTCTGTGGCTTCAGAGGGACTGCTGCACACCAGCTGCAATAACCTCTATTCCCAGAAGAAAGGTCTTCAGGGATCCACCTTGGAAGTGCAAGCTCCAAACACAACTCTTCTGCTTCCACTGTCTCTTTCTCAGCTCTTGTGGCCCTGCTGTGTCTGACACAGAAGCTGTGCTGGTGTCTTTTTGTGTACACCTCCGATGGGGAATATTGCCTGTGAGAAGGAGCAGGTGTGGGGCAAACAAACCAAGCAGAAGGAAAACCTGCAGAAAGCCCGGGGGGATGATCCTTGTGGGCAAGTGGCTCGCTCCATAGGTTTGATCCACTGATGTTATGTTTCTTGTTGATGATTTCCAATAGAAAGCCACTGGGTGATTCAAGACCTGAAATGAGGGACATGTGAATGGCATAGGAACACACTTTTGGGGTACCATGTATGTTGCTAACCTGAATTAGCTGCCCCAAAATCATATCATTTTGTAATTTTTTGAAATGTGTATGGCAGCTAAATACGGTCAGTTTCTCAGGGTGATGAGGCTGTTGAGGAAGGGTTAAGTAGAAACAATGGGATAAACTGGGCGAGGGGAAATGTAGGTTGAATACCAGGAAAACATTTCTTCCCACTAAGGTCACTTGGGCTGGGAGAGAGGGAAGTGGCAGCCCAGCCAGCTGCCTTCTCCAGGGGCAGGATGGCTGTGGGGCTGGGGGTGCTGGGAGAAGAGGGATCGGGGTCTGCAGAGACGCTGCCTGGCAGTGTTTTCTGCCTCTGAGCCGCCGGAAAGGGGAAATGTCCTAATGCTTCTGTGCCCCCTGAGGGTTTTTCCTTCGGCCCAGCAGCAGGGATGGGCTCTGAAATAAGTAAGAAGGAAAGCTAGGGATTAAGTAAGGAAAAAGGAGTGGCCTTAAAAGAATTCATTGAAAACCTTTACCTGAACAGGCAACAGTCACTGCCCAGAAACATCTGCAAAGAGAAGAGTGAAAGGGACGCCTTTAGCCACGAACCAGGCTGACTAGGGATCCCTGATTGTAGCCTGAGGTGAGGCTCAGGCTTGGCACTGCCGTGGTGCTTTTGGCCATTTGGACTGCAACAATTCCCTGCACCCCCTGTCCTGGTCAGGTCAGCACATCTGGAGAAAATCCTGCCTCTGCAGCCCAGTTTTCTGCTGAGCTGGGAGTAAAACATGTTGCTCTAAATGGTAACTAGATAGGCTGCGGTGAGGATGTGTGGAGGTATGTGTGCAGGTATCAAGGAGTCTGTGTGTCTGAGGAGAATGTAAATTTAGATCTAAAATACAAAGGATAAATATGGAATCATGGAAGAATTATTTTTTTATTTAGCTTTTGAGAATATTCAGCTCTTTGTGCTGAAGACAGTTTGCAGTATATGAGTAACAGGAAATGAGGCTCTGAAATATTCCCTTGCTTTTCTGTATTGTAACTTGTTACAACTCCCCCCCCCCAAAAAAAAAGAAACCAAGAAAACAAAACCAAAAAACACCCCGCCTTTTGAAAACTGGTTTTCCTTTTGTTCCTAAAGATAATGAAGGATATTTTTGGATCAAGCTTTTTATTGCCCTTTGAGGGTTGTCTGAGTGGAGGTGGACTTTGTGTGTCAAAACTTGACTCCACCTTCTGAAAGGTTGCTGTTACAGCACAGAATAGAGATGGAACACTAAACTTAATTCTGCAATAATTCACCTGCCAGTCAGCCAGCTCAGCTGTCCCTAGTATAAGTGGCACCCCAGTTACGAGAAATCCTTTTTCATGCTTCTTAATTTTTAGTTGCTAATTCAGATGTCATCTGAAGCTGCAGCAGAAGCAAACACAAAGACTACCATTCATTACCTAAAGAAATTATTTGGGAGAACTGCTCAGGGTGTATTTGTACACCTGGGCAGTGTGAACGAGGCCACTGAACTATTACCATTACCAGGAGAACTGCAACCCGGAAACTTCAGAAAACCGTCCAATTATTTCAGTCCTTCTCTGAAGTCCTCAGATGAGGAGGCCAGATGGGAAAGGAATTTATCATGGAATCTGAAGATACTGGCATCTGGTTTCCTTCTGGCCTGGGGACAAAATGTCTGAGTTAGTATTTGAAGGCTACTTTTGCTGCATGAAATTGTGTGGTGAAGACATGGTCTCATCCCACTCTGTGGTCTAACTGGTCTCCTTGAATTCAGCTTAAGTAAAGATGTTGCTGCCTTAAAAGGTGTTGGGGGGAACTCAAGCCTCCTCCCTCTCTGCAGAGTCAGGCAGGAGAAGAACTGGTTGGGGTTGTTTACTCCCAGGATTACTCGAGGCATCGTTTCCACACTCTGTGTGGGACACCATTGTTCAGTCACTCCTTGGCTTGGCCTTCCCAGGCTTGTTGCAACTGTGGTGTCCACACCTGCATGGTCCCAGCTGGTGATGGGGCAGCTCCTGGGTGACACTGACTGCTGGCCATGGGTGACAAGCACACCTTCTGTTAAAGACCTTTTGCTGACACCAAGAAATACCAAGTGAGTGCTGCTGGCAGACTGAAATGTGACAATTCCATATGGATATGCAAGCACTGCTGTAAGCCCCCTGCAGGGGTGTGAGCCAGGAAAAACAAAACCCATATTAGAAGGGATTGCACTGCCTGGGAAAGCATTAGGGCAAATGTAGGTTTCACATTTTCTGCCACTAGTGACACCAAGGCAATGATATGAGCGGTAAGGCTCTTCTCCACATTGCAGTAATTCTGCTTGGCTGAGATGGAATTTGGTTTCCTTCTAGCAGCAGAGGAAATCCAGCAAACACCATTGAAAATGGGATGAAATATGCTTATTCTGTAAGGCTGAGTGGGTGGCTGTGAGACACTTGGCTGCCTGGAGATGCTTCAGATGAGTAAACAGGGGTAGGAAGTCCCTACCCAAAAAGAACTCCGAGCAGAGATCCAAACTGTGCTTGTAAGATGAGTGGGTACAGAAAAGCTGGTTTGATGTCCCACAAAGTTTAAAGCTTTGGCTTCACCCTTGTGGAAGACCTTTGGAAAGAGAGGGAACCCTAGGAAGGAGAGATGAACCAAATATCCAATAGGGTAGGAAATTCTAATGCTCCATGAGACCAACTAACTGGTGGAAAAAATCTCTAGTGCCCTGTCAACTGGAGAAAGCAGTCCACTGCAGCAGGATTACTAGAGACTTTGAGATTTGCAAAGGAATGGCACCATTTTATTTTGTTTCTCTTTCCATTTTAAATCAAAGCTAAATTATTCCATACTCCTTAAACCACCAGACTGAAGTTCCAGTCTAGCTTGCACCCACAAAACCACACTGACTTCAGCGTGTGAGCTGAATCCAGCCTTTGGCCCTAACCCTCACAGAACTGAGACACCTCAGTTCTGGGCTTGGCCAGATCATGTGGATGTGCACTCACAGTGCAGCCCTGGAAACTGGGGGAGGAGTTTTTTGTTTGATTTCTGATATTTCCCACCAAGCTGGTGCATGGAGAGCTTGGTGTCTGCAGCAGAGTGAGCACAGGCACTCGTTCCCAGAGCCAGCTCTGGCTGGAAGCAGCCCTGAGTTTCCTGCATGGTGTGGTGAAGGAGTCCTGCTAAAAGCATCCTGTGGCCCTGACAACAGGGAGTTAACCAGAGGAGTGGTTTACTTTTTTTTTTTGTGGCCTGGTTGTCTTTACCAGTCTCTCTAAAAGACTCACTCTGGGGTCAGGTTCTCCAAGCACCACCACTTGTCCATCCTGTGGCCCTGACAACAGGGAGTTAACCAGAGCCAGGTGGCAGTGGAACATCTGTTCTCTGGAACATCTTCTACCACCATGAAGATCAAAAAAGCTGTGATTGTTTTTCTGCTTCCCAGTGTAGTAGGTGATGTTGAGCAAGGAAAGCTGAGTTCAGTCGAAGGATTGTATTCAGGCATCTGGGGAAGAGGTTTTGGGAATCACAGTTTCTAACTGGTAAAACTGACACTTGGTTGGCCTGATATTTTTCAGAGATATATAGCACATGTGGCACTTATGTGACTGCCCTTGTAGCATGGGCATTGCCACTTAAGATCAGGGCATGGATGTGTTGGGCTAGGAGCCTGGACATGCAGGAGCCCACCCTGAACACCTTCCCATGATAGCTCAAAGCATAAAACTAGAGAAGGGAGGAAAACCATCTATTTTCAATCCTGTTCTCTGTTTTGGTTTTTTGGCCTTTGAAGGAGTCTGTGAAACTCTGAGAGCAAGGCAGTCAGGACCTTTGGGTGACCAGTACTCAACATATTCTCCATGCTGCCATAAGATCTTCAAGAGTCTTTGGGTAACTGGATCAAGGAAACACAGAGTTCTTGCACTGCAGGAAGGATGAGCTGACAGGTTTTGATCAAGTACTGGGTTTGATTGGGAGGTTGGGTTGGACTGGAGTGTCCCCTCTGACACATATAACCACTTAATTTCTGACCCTTCTTAGTGCAGTGACAGAACTCTGAGTTCAACAGGATGGAAATTCAGCTAAATAGTTTAAAAGTTACTATTTATTTCATGATTCCTTGCGGGAAGTGGCATCACTTGTTGGATCTGAGGTCTATACAAGCTTGTGTCTTTGATGCTGGCAGTGAGAGGTTGGGAGCAAGGACAATCACCTTTTTAAACTCCCTAACATGCTTGCTATTGTCTTGGCAACTCCAGCTTTTGAGGAATTCTTTCTGTCCCAGCTGGTTCTCTTTTTGCTGCTGGTGAGATGGTTTGATATGCAGCAAGGCCAGTACAGCATTTCAGGCCTCCTTGCCTCTGCATGCCTTCCTCCCAGCTGGTGAGCAGAGTTATCACTCTCTCTCAGACTTTGAATAGGGTGCTTTCAGAGCAAGCCCCTAATGCAGCACATGAGGGTTGTTTTTTTTTTTTAGCTCTGCATTGACATTCCTGTGTTATCGACCCCCAGAGCTTGTTGCTTTAGTAGGAAGGAGGGCTATGAATGGTCCAGGAATGTGATGTTGCACTCAACCCTATCTCTTATCAGCACACATAAGGCTGCTATGTCTTGTGGAGAGCTTTTCCATTGCCGTTAGCAGCTCATTTCTTCTCCTAAAGTTGCTTTTCACTTTATATATATCCTGCCTGTTCTCCTCCTCGAAATACCCATCCATCTGAAAAGGCAGCCACCTAATTTCCTTTGAAATCCCTTCAGCCCTGCCTGCTCCTGCAAGCCCAGGGCAGGCTATTCCAGCTTGCTCTGGGAGCACTCAAGCAATGTCCCTCCCCACCTTTTCATTTTGGAAAGAGCCTTCTCCGAGGCAGTGGCAGTGGCAGTGTTGTGCTTCAGAGTATGCTGGTGGGCAGGGGGTCTGGTGCAGGGAGCAGTTCCCTGCAGCCAAAAACCAGTGCCAGGTTCACCAGGTGCACCCCCTTAGCATGGTGGTGAGTGAAATTGTATCTGCAATTGTATCTGCAATAAGCAGATATAAATATATAGGTAGAAAGCTGTAGGGAATGATGACTTTTCAGGCCTTGCCGAGGGTGCTCCAAGGGCCAGACTTTGCCTTGAGCATCAGTTGCAGCTCAGTTACCAAGGTGGGCACCACGTGGACAAGTGGTGGTGCTTGGAGAACCTGACCCCAGAGTGAGTTTTTTAGAGAGACTGATAAAGACAACCAGGCCATAAAAAAAAAGAGATAAAAATAAAGTTTAAAAAAAAAAAAGCCCTTTGGTATTTGTTTAAGAGATAAGATAAGCTGACAAAAATGCAGAAGACAATTGTTTACACACGCACACAGACACATACACCAGGAAGAAAATTCTTTTCCAAAAATAGCTGCTGACTTTTTATTTATAGACTTTTTTCCTTCCCTTTCTTCTGACATGAAGCAGAACATTTACATAAGGGGCAAAGAGGTCTGATGATGAATAACTGTTTCTTGAGCAGACCAAAGTCCTCATTAGACCTGCCAGCAGGGACAGATGTCTGGGCCTAGGGACAGCACCAGAATTAGCAAGTGTCATTTAACTGTCTGAAGTCTTCAGCTAACAGTAGACAATCTCCTAGAAGTTCAGTGGGATTTTTTTTCAAAGCATCAAAATTATGGCAGGTCTGATTTATTCAGTTTAAAAAGTTAAATGGGGCAGAATAAAAGGCTTAGTTTGTGTCCGACCTACACCTGCTTCATTGTGGCTTCTGCTCCCAGGCCCTTGACCACCTCCTGGCCAGCAAGAAAAGTATGGTGGAAGTCCTTGTTGAGTCTGGAGTGCTGGACTGTGGGTTTAGGAGATGATGAAAGCAGAGGAGGAGGAGGCAGGTTGCAAAGGAGAAGCTTTGCACTTTGCAGTGCACATAAAACAAGATGCCACCACCGGGCAGAGGATGATGGGAGCAGGGGCACAGAGAAACTAATTCTTTAGCTTTGTGTGCGTGTATTTTTAGTCTCACAGAGTACAGACCCAAACTTTGGACAAAAATAGCTACCCACTTACATAACATCCTTGCTTACACAGCTCCCCCCCGCTGAAGCCCTGGGAGGCTCCTGGAGCAGGGGGCTGTCAGTCGCCGCAGCCGTGACTCAGCGCGGACGCGCATCCCGGCACCGCAAAGCCAACGCTTGCAGTGCTCACGCTGCACGAGGCGTGTGACAGCAGATGTGGGGCAACATCCCAGCTCCATGGTCCCAAGGATGAGGCAGGGTGCTGACCAGGGCAGAGAGATGCAGGTGGGGCAGTTCTTTCCCTTTTTTTCCTATTTGCCCAAGCAAATGGGCAGGATGAAGAAAGGACAAGGGAAGGTTTTCCATTCTATGCGTTCCTGGTTTGGCTTGGTTAGGGTTTCTTGAACAGTACATAGTCCAGATACTGAACCCTCACTCTCCGTTGCCTTGTGGTGGGGGTTGTTGGTCTGACATGGACCAGTTTTAGTGTCATTGTATCCCTGCCACTGCTGTGGCTGACTTCTCAGAAATGAGATTCCAGCTCAGAAGCTCTGGAGCTGAAGAGGTTTGGAGTCACAGTTCACCCTTTGACCCTCTCCTTAGGACAGAGGCATACTCATGCTCAGGGGAAAGTTGCCTGGTCACATCCTGGGCTCCAGTTATTCTGGTGATAAACAGAGGAGTGTGGTGTCAAGGGTGCTCATTCTTTCCATTTGCACTTTGAACATGCACGGTTAGAGATTAGTAATGTGTCATCCTTTCTTCATCCTGTTTTCCCTTGGCAGCCATGCTGTAAGTGGATGAGCCTGGGCAAGTAGGTGATACTGGTTTGTTTGCCAAAAGCAACATTACGTGGTGATAGCATTCGTTGGCTCTGAAGGACCAGTTCTGCTGAACGTGCTTGTTTTCCTGAGGCACCAAGGTGGAATGGGTTTCGGTTAAAAATAACTGACCTCCCCGTGCTGAGCCTAAGCATTTTTTCCTAGGAAGCCATTTTTAACCACAGATGGTCACCAGATGCAGTGGTTATCCAGGAAATCAAAGCTGGAAGCCCACCACAGGGAGGAGTTGAATTCTTTCCTTTTGCTATCAGACCTTCTCAAGTGGAACATCTTCCTGGTTATCCGCTGGTGTGAAGGGAAATGTTTGGGGGGAATATGTGGGAACATTGGGTCAATGAGAGACGTGCAGTGATGGGTGTACATGTGCATGCTTGGGAACAAACACTGACTGCTGATGGATTCTGAGAAAGCCAGGCCTGTCCACCATGTCCCAAAATAGCTCATGTAAACAGGTGGCCTTACACTGCATCCATACTCTGTGATGGAGATGTACAGCCCTGAAACATAGTTTGTTATGCAACTCATCAAAATAGCCATCCTCCAGGGGCTTTAGGGTCTTACTGGGAAGAGACAAGGAAAAACGAGAGACAAGCTTGCTTTATTGAGATAAATAGTAAGTTGTTTTCTAATGCCTTGGAGAGATTTTATTGGGAGTCTTGTGCGACATCAGAATACAGTGGTGCATTTATAGAAATGTTATTTTTATCTTAGCTATGTGGAGGGGTGGTACTGAAATATCCATATTGTTAATGGCCATGAAGAAAACATCTTCCAGCTCCTTGTCTTTTCAACAGCATCAACTTTGGGTGCTGTTGTAGGCCAGGTCCCTCTGTCATTCTCACAGAGGCACATACACACATCACATGTGGGATGCAGAGTGTCTGTGGGTGTGTATTTTGGGGGTAGAGCACGGGCTGGCAGCTTGGGCAGCAGACAGATCTGCTTTCTACACCACTTTTCTTGATGACATCATGCCAGGTGTACTGCTTGCCCACAGACTCAGTGCTGACACCAAAATGCGGGGGGCCCTTCCCTGTGTCTCAGCTGTGATGGCAGGATTCACTGTGGCTTTGGAGGTGCTGGCAGGGGCTCCCTATCTCTCCTACAGCAGGGCTGAGCTGGGATCCATGCAGGGACTGTCACATGCTTCCCATTTGCTCTGGCCTCAGCCTGATATATCTCACCTTGGCAGATTCTACCTCTAGCTAATTTTTTTATTCTTTTATTTAGAGATATTCAGACAATTCTGAAAATAGAGGGAGTGAAAATGCAGTGTTTTTCCCCAGTTAAAAATCTGGCTAGCTTTTTCTAGAGTAGCTCTAATACTCATACTGCTGGGAATTATGAAATATGTTGGGACCTGGTCTGTTTGCCAGCCCAGTACCTCTGGGTTATGCTGTGTCAAACCTTCGAGGGCAGGAAAGCAGTTTGCATATGCTCATATGGATTTTACAGAGAAATTCCCAGAAGATTTTATATGCTTTAAGCAAGTCCAAGCCAGGGACTGAGTAAGACTTTGGCAGCTGGCAAGTCTGTGTCCAAATACCTGAGTTGGAGGCAAGAAGAATGTCTTCCTGTGCTGTTGGTGCTCATGCTGTTAATATACAGACAATGATCAAACAACCCCCCTGAGAATATGCATAGAAATGTCTTCAGAGTGGAGCCTGAGTATGGCAGAATAAAAAGGCGCATGGAGGGGCATAAAGCAAAATCCAGAATTCTGATTCAATGAGTGATCATGATCCAGAACAGGACTTGAAAAGGGGAAGGGGAAATGGTCTGCAGTCATGCATTTGGTGGTTGTACAATACTACCTGCACAGTGAGTTAAGGAGTTAAAATCCCCAGAGACCTCAGTGCACGTTTTGCTGTACCCTCAATAGTCTGTGTTGGATCTTCATGGAGATCTTGATTTGTTCAAGTCCCACTGTAGTGGCTTAAATCCATCCTGCAAGCTCCCTTGATACCTCATTTTTGGAGGAAACAAACCCTAAAGGCCTTTGAAAGCTCCTGCTGAGCACTGATTCCTTTTCTCTTGGTAGCTTTTCTCTAACTCTGTTTTTTTCTGCACAATTCGCTGTTCTCATGGCCTGGCATCAGTCCAGGGTTCAGGAGGGTTTTGCTATTGATTTTTACAGGACTGAGATGTTGCTGTAGGTGTTTCACATCACTGCTGTAGCTGTACAACCTGTCATCTCTGCCTAGACAGGCTATGGGAATTAAGTGAAGCATTTGCCCCAAAGGCTTTTCCCCACCCATCCGGCACTCATTGTGTCTGTGAGGACTTTCTGTCCCTGCACAATAGTCTTTCCTAGGATGTTCAAAGTACTAAAAGAGGGCAGGTTTTCATGCAAAAGCAAGTCACAGGCAGATCTGATCCCTAGCACTGCTTTACAAACAGGAGAACTAGCATGGAAATGTAACTCCCTTACCCTTGTTGAGTAGTACCTTGAGCACTTGTGGGCTATTCATGGGACAGGTACCACCAAAAGTGGCACATGATGCATGACCAGCATCTCCTTTGCATAAAGCCCCACGAACCAAAATGAGTCTTTTTCAGCAGTGGAAAGGCAAAGAGATACGTGTTGAGTCTTGTTTGTACCCACAATACCACACACATGTTCCTAACTTTTTATAGAAACACTCTTGTTTCTCGGGGTGTGCGTTGGTTTGGGTTTTTTTCATCTGAGGGGATTTATCCCACGAGTTGGTCCAATCAGCTCCCAAAGCTGGGTGATCATGGGAGGCTGTGTAGTGAAAATAACTCCTGAGAACTGAAAAAGAAAAATGCTCAGGACACCTAGGCTATTAATAAAAGCAAGTGTTGCAGATCCCAGTATAAGTTTGCTGCATCAAGGACACAGAATTTGCCACCCAAACTATTTTGGCTCTTTCAGCCAACAGAGCACTTGAGCTCATGTTGAATTTGTGATACTTTGGTGTCCATTCTGTGCAAGAGGAGTTGGTGCAAAGCTGCACTAGGGGCACGGCTACAGCCCCATTGCACTGGATCGCTGAGGAGCATCCCGTGGCGCCTCTGCCCTGGATGCAGAGGGCTCACCAGTGATTTTGGCATGGCTACACCCGCAGGTGGCTTTGGAGAACCTCAGCCTACAGCATGGCTGTGTTTCTTCCTCCCTAACCCATGATCATGCACACTGCTTTAATCCAGTGCCAGGAGCTTCCTACTGCTTCATAAAGTACTTGCAGCATCGATTTCCAGTCTTTGCACTATGGGAGCAATAACTAACTGAGCTGTAATGTTTTCCATTGCATATTTAACTCTGTATGCACGGCGTGCCCTTGCCAGAGCTTGGATTTGCAATTCCACAGCCTGGGAAATGCATGCATGAGGTACATCTTTAGTGAAGGATCCCAGTCAAAGTGATCCTTCTCCACTACAGTTTTAAAGATCAGCACACAAACAAATTGCTGCACTTCTGACAGAGCACTTCCATAAATACAGGAAGAGCTTGCTTTACTGTGATCCACATCTTCCAGGCAGATCTCAACCCCCACCTTCCCCTTCGCTCCATATCGTGCTGATGCCAAATCAGCAAATGTTCAGGGAAACAGGATAGGCCACAGCTGTAAACCAGAGATGGCATCTTGTGCATTGGGCTGTTGTTGTTTTTTTTTAGCGTGAAAGGCTGGAGTAGTGCAACACTGAAATTGCATTGGCTAAGATAATAAATGGATCAGACAAATATAGCTGGGCATATGCTGAGTGTGGGTATGGGTTTTTAATTTCCCTTCTTCAAACCAAGATCTATAATAAGATGTTTCCTGGCTTGTGTGTGAGCGTTTTTAATAGCTTCTTTTTTTTTCTTGCTGGGTATTTCTGGACATGGCTGTACTAGCCAAGCCCTGCGCAGCAGCTACAGTGAAAATTGTTTTACATCTCTGAGCTGAGAGTACAGTAGGTGCCATAAACTATTCTTCAAGTCTGCTCTGTCAACGGGTGAGCACATTAGCAGCCTTTCTTTGCAAACTGAAGCAGCGTCAGATGGCAGAGGAAAGAGGTTTTGTTTGCAGGAGAAAAGCACAATTCTCAGCTGGCTCCTTGTTGGAGCAAGGGGAGGGGTGTGTGTGTGTGCTTTTATTTTATCTGCCCCTGAAGTCACAACAGGTAATGGATTTGCTCCTTGTTCTCCTTTATCAATCCCAAATCCAGTCCAGTCTGGACCCCAGCTCTTCTCTGAGGGCCAGCAAATCCCACAGCCATGCAGCAAGCAGGAGATGCTGCAGGATTAAGGGGCAGAGGAGCTGGTAAGCAGAATGCTTCCCACAGAATCATGCACACACACACTAGCAGCAGCTACAGCTACGGATTTGCATGGAACCACACTTCTCATAAGCTTTGCTGAGCCCACACTCTGCCCATCATCTCTTAAGCTGAGCTAATTCAGTTTTATATTCCCCACCCCTGTCCCACACTATGAAGGCAGGATGCTCAGAGAGTCACCCTGGGCAGCAGCATTTCTCCATCACTGCAAGAGCTGGTACGTCACCTGTGGATAAAATAGGGCTTTGGGGCTGGAGTGAGTCATGCATGGTGACCACTCCTTGTGCTGGACTTTAAAGTACCTGCCAGTGGAGGCAGCTAATTAGAAGCTCTATGAAATGTGTGAACTTGCTTAAAACCCCCTCGTCAGATGTCATCTGAATGACAAATCTCAGCTTTCACTCAAACAAAATGATCCCACATCTGGCTTTAGCAGCTTTGACCTAGGTGGCTCAGAAACTGGAAGGAGTATCCAAGCTATGTTCTTATTTTAACCAACAGGATTTATTTTTAAAGTCAGCATCATGGTTGGAAGAGGCCTGAACTGCAGCCATCTTCAGACTGGAGCCAGCTCCCAGGTCTCAGGGAGGACATTTCTAAGCCTCCTGCATAATACTTGAACTTTATTTTGACATGAGTCAGCATTATAGTGATGTTATGGGAAAGACAAACATTGGACTAAGGAAGTGTGTTTCACAAGAAAAGATCAAACTAACTCGACCTACTGAGACTGAGGGAGGGACATTTCTCCAGAGCACAAGCCAGCAGAGAGAGGGAGATGTTTCTGCTATGACAGTTGCATACCATCTCTGTGGAATCAAGTACAGGGACATCCCTGATTGGAAAGGGAGACAATGGAGCAGTGGAGCATTAGCTCCTGCTCTGACTAAGACTTCGGTGGGGAAATACTTTACTTCTGTATCTCTTCTCATCTCAGGGATGGGATCATCACCATCATTCTGCCTTATGCATGTTAACAGGACTAGTAATCAGACCTTATCATTTCAGGGCCATGTCAGTCCCTCTGATAAGCGAATTTATAGCTCCAGGTGGGTGCAGAGTCAAGAGTCAGCAGTGGCTTTAGGAAAAAATGAGCATGAAAGTGGGTTCTCCTGTGGGTGGAGAAGGACACTGCCCTGATCAGTTCTGGCTGTCTTCTTCTGCAAGCAATAATGCACATTCTTCTTGGACCTCTGAAGCAGTTAACAGTGGGCAGGGGAAGAAAATAGGACCCAAACATTTCCATAGGAATGCAATTCACTCCCGTGTCTTAAATGCCAGCTCCCACCATGATTTTGCCACTTCATCCCCAGTGTGATCCCAGCTCTGACGAGTTGAGCCCTAACAGGTCCTCTTTTCAGGCTGTACGTGTAGGGCAGTATGTCTGGAATCAACTGTACAAAGGGGGTCTGTCCCTGCCTTCCCCACTGTGTCCAGCTGGGCCATGTTCAGCTGCTGGGATAAGGACTGCTGGGAGCAACTGCAGGGGCAGCTGTGCTGCTGAGAAGCACACCCCTCACACCCCTTCTGCTCCCATTGGAAAGGGTCTATCCTGCTGCTGGTCCCACCATGGCTGTGCTGCCATCCCCCAGGCTCAGCTCCCGTTCATTCAGACTGGCTGTAAGTGCCCAGGGCTGGAGAAAGTGCTGCTGCTGCTGAAAAGGTGGCTCAGCAGTGGATGCTGAACAGGTTTTGCCTGTAGGGAAAGGGCTTTCTGTAAGAGCTGCCTGAGCTGGCTGATGTGTGTGGTGTTTTACTGAGGGCTCTGCCCTGCTCAGTCTGCACTGCGGCTGCAGCTACAACAGAGGCAAAACTCACATTATCCTGCAATATATTGAGAATTAGCCCCTCTTCCTTGGACCTCTTGTGTACCAGGTCTGCCTGGGCTTGTGTTTCACCTTTGTGCTGAAATGTCCCGTGGCTAGCTGTCAGGTCAGGAGCATATTCTGTCTGCACTCAGCTCATTTATCACAACTTCAGTATTGCATCTGTCCTCATTCATTATCCTAGATCTACCAGGTGGAATGGCCAGGGTGCCTCATGGCAGGAGGGAATCCTGGGCTGCAGGTGCATCCTCATCCTGCAGCTGGAGGCCTGTGGCCATGGCAGAGCCTCTGCTGGGGGTACCAGCATCCTCTGCCTGCAGGAAGAGCACACACCTCACTGCTCCAGCAGGCGCCCTACAAACGGGCCTATACAAACATAGCTGTGGTGTTTGTGTTCCTTCCCCCCAACAGTTCTTGCTTCCCAGGCATTTCCAACACATCCATGCATCCAAGCAAACCAAGGCCCAGGGGGCTGTGAGGGTCTCTCAGGTGACACAGTGACTCACAGGTGTCTCTGTGTCCGTGCAGACTGTGCTTGGCCCATCTCTTCCTATGGGAGTGGTGCAAACCAGGAGTTGAGATTGCGTGACGCTTGCTAAACAACACAGAGACACCTCTGGTTTGGGAGGGTGCTTTGGAAACTCTTGTTGAACTCAACCTGCAGCTGGCTGCTTTCCTCCTGTGCCGGCTTGTGCCGAGTGATCGCTTCCCATTTTCCTGAGATCCAGCTTTGCAGATGTGCACGGACACCTCCCCCCAGCCTGAGACCAAGCGCTGCGGTGAGAGCATTGTGTCTGAGACACCTGCACGCACAACACCTTACATAAACACTAATGGCCTTCGTGATTGCTGCTGCTGCCACGGCATCATCCCTCCTCGGCATGTCAATCACCACCTTTCCCCAGGGAACATTCCGGTTTCCCAGCAGGTTGTGGAGCTTTGATCGCACGCCATGGCAGTGGGACGGGGCACACAACCGTCCCTAAGCTGACAGCGAGCACAAGGACCCTGAAACTGGCTGGCAATGGGACAGCAAGGCACAGGACAGGGTGCACTTCCTGGTGCCTCGCATGCCTGAAAGGAGATGGGAGAGGTTTGCCCTATCCTTGGAGCAAGTGGGGTTGGTAGCAACATCCTTCCTCTCAAGCCATGATGGGAGAAGTAGTTAATTCACCCCTGACACCAAGTGCTAAAGTGCTTGCTCTGGCAGCCAGTGCCAGGCAGCAGAAATACCTTTTTGACAAAGAGATATTAGGTAAAATGGAGTGGTGACCCAAGGAGGTGTCATTAGCTCTGCTGTCACATAGGAAAGGACATGTTTGTACAGATTATTTCCAATATCTAGCAACACCTGCTCATTTGCTTTAACCAGGTTTCTCAAAATAAGGACTAATTAGCACTTCCCTGGAAGCCCAGCTCTCTCCAGGCAATGGCTTTACCTTTCAATCGGTATTCCTTTTGCAGGAAGGCACATTAATTACTGTATCAGGAAAAGCTATTGGTAGCAGGAAACCATTTTCATGCCTAAAGCTAATTCAAGGAGAAGGCAGAGCTCACTAGATCTGGACTTCCTTGCTCATGCCAGGCATGAGGGCTGTGCAGTGAGTTGCCTTCTCTGGATCCTTGAATGAGAACAGGAGCAGGTAGAGCAGGAAAAGGACTGACATCCTGAGCCAGTGGGGTAGCTCCTGCATATCTGTGCTTGTTGTCATGTCTCTTGGAGACAGATGTGTGACCTTCCAGACAACAGAAATCCCTATTCCCCAAACGACCTAGCTGAGCTTCACACATAATTTAACATGCCTTATAATATTTTATAGACTCCACTCTGTACCTCAGCATTGAGCTATTATTTAATGAAATGATCCTCAATAGGGACCTTAGGAGAACTAATTGTGCATAAAAGCTTCAGGGGTGGAGTGGTGGGAAACATCCACAAATGCTTTAAATACCAAATTTTTAATCTCTTAGTATTTATCAATTTATAGCCTCTATTCTGGTTGCAGTTCTGCAGATGCACTTCAGCATGGTGTTGATTAAATTTGGTGCCAGTGCAAACCAGTATCAGACTCAGGCCCAAAGAAGCAGTATTTTAATTGTTCCAGAACCATTTTGCCAGCTGGGACTTTTTTTAAACAGCACTGGTAGAAGTGTGAAAAAGCAGTTGCAGGGAAGAAATTCAAGGTAAGTCCTTTTACCAGTGCATCCAAGAATTTGGATACTCTTCCAGGCTGTTTTGCTTAAGATCTCCTTATGGATCTCAGTCCACACCCACAGCAGCAGGAGCCTGAGCAATGGGTTGGGCAGCACTGGGAGGAACCCCCTTGTGAGAAAAGAACATCTGTTCATTGTTCTTTTCCTGTTTATTCTTCTAAACACTGAATTTGCAAAATAAATATGATCCACTGGGTTTTGATGCCCACTTGAATGCTTTGCAAAAACGTGATGCCTTATTTGATTATTATTTTCTTATATTCTTTATGGGTTTATTATATCCAATATCTCAGCAGACCTGTCAGCTTACAGCAGACTCCAGGGAACTCTGGTCTGTTGAAACAACTTGCAAAGGATGACATGGAGTCACCCATGGTGACTTTGCATTGGGGATGGGGGAATGAAATGGAGCAAGTCTCACGCTCAGGGGCTTGGAGAACAAAGAAAATTGAGAGGCACCCGAGTGCTACTGGTGGTATGAAGTGGAAGAGGGCATAAGAGCTCTGGTTCTTGTGTCCCAAAGGTCTTTACAGCATGCCAATTGCATGAATTAGGACAACTTCTGGTACAGGCTGATGAGTAATATTTTTCCTACTGCTGCTGAAGCCACTGGAAAAATCTGGTTGATCCAGGATGTCACGTCAGAACCTAATTCCCATTTCTGCGAACACCCATATGCTTGTGTTCAGTGCTTAATAAAAGGTAAGCTCCAGTCAATGGGAAAATGTGCTTAAGAGCTTTATTCCCTTTCTTAAGCACTCTGCTGCGTCTGGCCTCATACAATATGTCAAGCACTCATTACCCTTATCTTTTATTGTTTTAATACAGATAGTTGTGTGGGAATAACCCTCTCACCACAAAGGTGGGGATTTTTTGGAGGGGAGGCCACCCTGTGCATATGCACTTTATAATAACAACGTGTTTGCGTGATGTTCTGGCTTTCTGCTCCGAGGAAATAAAGCGGAGAAAACATTACTGTCTTGGAGCAGGTACAGAGCTTTGAAATGCCTGGCTTGGAAGAAATTGCAGAAAGTGTTTCCCTTTGTATTGCAGGGCCTGGCAGCCCGGTGAGATAATAGAAGATAAAGCAAATTGTACGACAATGGAAAATGCTGAGCTCCCTGAGTAATTAAAGGTTGTGTAAGATGGTCGCACGGCTTGCAAGGATTATTAATGCAGTCACGTTTGCATTATATAAAGGGTAATTAAAATGCAGCCTGCTTTCCATTGATTACACCCTTAGCCTGGCACGGGTAGCAGCGGCTGCACAGCCAGGCAGCAAAGGTGGCTTGGGAAGCAGTGACTGCCGGCAAAAGGAGAGGCTGTGGGGTGCAGGATGCCCAAAACTTTGGGACCACTGCTGTGCCGTGGCTTTGGACAAATCTCCCAGCAGATTGTGTCCTCTCCCTGTCAAACAGGCAGGAGGGTGCCTTTTCATCCCACCATGCCACATCTTCCCTATGAGAGCTTTTTGGGGTCCACCTAACATGGGCAGTAGTGGGGTATAAGCAGTTCTCAATGGATACCTAGTCTAGCCATGGATTATAGATTGGTGCACCTGAAGAAATTTTGCCAGGGTAACCTGAGGAAGCTGGGAGCTGAGAGAGGAGGGAGGCCACTGGCAACAGCCACTGCACAGCTGGGAGCCACCCTTAGCCCTAAGAAAGCTGCCTCGCTTTTGGCAGCCCCACTCCATCTGTGGTAGCACTCAGGAGCATGGGGCACAGGTCAGAGAAGGGCAGCTCCCTGAGGCAATACAGAGCAGACCAGGGTGAGGATGCCAGCTGGTCCCAGCGGGATTCCCAAAGCCCAGTTTCATCAGCAATGAGGCATGAAAGACGGTAGTGGGCCTGGCCATGGTTTTCTGGCAGCTCCAACTCCAAGATGAAGGGCAACTTCACTCATATGATGCTTCACATGAAAGTGAACACCAAGAAGGGCCTGAGGTGATGTGTTACTTGTGTGGAGGTTGCAGAGAGCATTTTCCAATAGTTCTTACAGCAGGGAGAGAGAGAGCACCCAGACCAGGGAGAAAGGAGTGCAAACTCCCTGACATCAGCTCCCGTAAGCCCTTGAACCCCTGGCTGCATTTTCTGTGGCAGAGGGTACCTTCTGGTGCTGAAGAGGGGTTCAAGCAGAGCTAGGGAGGCCTGGGCTCTGTAGGATGCCCTGCTTCCTGGAGCTCTGTCTGTCTGCCCCTGGCAGGACAGGCAAGGGAGATGCCTCAAACCCATACACAAGGCTGTTGGGATGCTGTGAGCACACTGTCTCAATGTTCCTGATTATTTTTCTGTGTTCATTATTGTTTCCCTGGGACTCCTGTCCTCAGTGCAAGGGTGCTTCTTGAGCAGTGACAAAGGCAGTGCCTCCAAGGGAGCTGGAGATAAGAGTACATGGAAGAACGAGCTGGACCTACTGTTTTCTCCATGGAAACATGATTGGCGCTGAGCTGCTAGGCCCAGTAAATCCAATTATGGCTGTAGGCAGAAATGTGTTTAAAGAAAAAAAAGCCAAGCTGGTGTAAATGAAAATATAACTGTGTTCTGTAGAATTGTTTGGGCTCGCTCTTTGTTTTTTACAGTCCCAGCAGCTTACCAACTACAAACTTGTGGGATGTGGGTGTTGAGTGATGTTTCCTGTGAAGCCATGGTAAACTACACCTGCCCTAAATTATGGGACAGTCAGCCAATGCCAAACATTTAAAGAGTGAAATTCTTCTGCAAAGTCACTTTCCATGTAAGGGACCTGAATAACCAAAACCTGAGCTCCTGGAGACGATAGCTGGGAGTCTTCAGCTTTCCTTCCAGCCAGTCCTGCCCCAACAGGCCTCCAGTGGCTTGTGAGAAATCACTTCTAAATACACACTAGCATTCCTTGCAATTCGGGTGACCTTTTTTGAAGACACCTGAGCTATGCAGAGAAATGCTGAGCGGTGAAGAAGACACAAGCTGAGTTTGAAAACCCTGGTTACAGATGGATATCTATCCCAAATAATCACCCTGAGCTTTCCCCCTCTATTTTTGTAATTCCCCATCCCCACAGGTGATGTGCTCTCTGTTTGGCTGGGAGACAAAATAATTTCTTGTAGCTAAAAAGCTGCAACTGGAATATGAACACAACACTTTTCCATATAACAATTTTCCAGGCAAATTAAGAATAAAAGTTTTCCCAACTTCAGCCCTACCCTGACAAAGTGTTTTAGCCCACTCAGCCTCCCCCACACAACTTTGGGCAGCACTGTTGGCATCTCCTGCTCCCTGGACCATCCTACCAGGCAGAGCAAAAGCCCTTCATCCCACTTTTCTCATGGGGAGGAATCTGCCCGCAAAGCCACAGACTTCAAAACCATTTTTTTCTCTCCCTGGAAGGAACGAATTGCTTTAACTGCACATTGTGGTGGGTACAACTCAGCATCTTTTCAATTGGCATCTCACCTGTGTTTATTGCATTCCCTCGTGAAATTTCATGATTGGCTTGAGATCTATTTTGCTTGTTTTGTCACTGGGTAGCAAACCCGTGGAAAAGTCAGGAGACATGGATGGCTTTTCCAGTGTTGCTACCAACTTTGCTTGGCTCACTTTTAGGTGCTTATCCAAAATTTTATTTGTTTCCTCATCTGCAAAACAGAGGTTGTTGCTCAATCCCCTTTTAAAAACTTCTGTGAGAACTTGGGGTAGAAACCAGCCAGTGGGCTCCAAGTTGAGTGAGTTTCCATTTTTCAAACCCATAACAGTTTTAATTCTGTGCTTTGAAATAGAGAGNTTTTTTTTTTTTTGTGGGGGGGTGAATGGTTTTTAAAAGCTCTATAATTTTGGTATGGTGGGAGAATTAAAAATAAATTCTTCCCACAAGACTTTAGCCTTGCACTGGATCAAATCTTGAAGGAAGCAATATTGCCGTTGATTATAGTTGCCAGGCTTTGGCATTTCTGTGTTGTGGAAACCAAGTACCAGGGCTGAGGCACGGGGCCTCATCCCAACCGTACTCTGCTTTCTCATCTCTATTATTCCCAACTGAAAGCAGTAAAACGCCTCTGGTCTGAAGGGATCCATTTCAGGCTGCTCAGGGAGGAGCTGCCAAGCCCGTGGCTGGCAGTTCCTCGGCAGAGGAGCAGGGCGTCGCGGCCAGGCGCTCTCCGGAGCGCGGCCACGTGCGGAGCCATCACCTGCCGCTCCCAGGCGGACTCTGCCCGCAGGAATCAGCTCCGACTGACTGCGCTGGAAAAGCCATCCCTCCCATCCTCACGGTGCCAGGCAGGTCAGGGGTCATTCCATGGACTGGGGGAGAGGTGCACAACCCCCTGCATCCTCGATGCCCTTTGCAGACCCGGAGCAGGTGGGATTCCTCTCACTTCACCGGCAGCCGGGGCAGCCCACTGCCCCGGATCATTCCTGAGACCGGCCCCCTCCCGCCCTGGCGGTGGGGCCAGGCTGGAAGGAGACACCCTGGCCACGGGAAGCTCTCTGGTTACGCAGGTGGCCCCACGCAGGTGGTTTTGTTTAATGGTATTAAACAGAGGGGGATAAAGTTACCTCAGGGATCAAGTGGTGAGCTTTGTACAGTGTGACCTGTGGCAGCAGCAGGAGCCTCTCCTGCCACAGAGGGGCCTGGGATGTCCCAGGGAGCCAGCAGGTAGGGGACAGATTAACTGGGGAAAGAAGCTGGTTAAATCCACCTGGAATGGGTGGACTGCTCTCAATAAAGCCCACCTATTCCCAAGAGTGTAGCCTCTCTGTTTGAGTGCAAAGGCTTAGTTCAATTTTATAAAATTTTAACTATTATTTTGGGATTACCTCCAAACAAGCCAAAGCCATTTATCCTCCTCCACCTCCTTTTGTCCATCATCAGCCCAGGTCTACCTCCAAACATGCTGGAGCCATTCGTCCCTCTCCATCTCCTTTTGCCACTGCTTTCCACCACTGCTACTGGTGGAAATGAACTCCACAGTTAAACCAGCCATTTCAGAGGCTGCCATGTGTCTGCAGCTGTGTGAGTCCGGGGTAGGAACCAAATATCAAATAACAAATCAGTGAGGTGGTGTCAGGATCTGCTTGCTGGCACGTGGGCAGAGGGCAGGCGGACAACGTGCCCAGAAGTTGCTGGCTCAGCTCTGGTGACACTGGCAGGTTGTCCTGTGCCCTCCCTTAAAAGCTGGCTCCTGCTGGGGTGGGAGCCACAGTTGCTTGCTGTCACCTTGCCAGGCTTTGGGTAGTGCATCCAGATACAGAAAGAAGATGCTATACAAGGGAAGTTATAGTGGATATGTATAAGTACTTATTTATGAAGGGCTGCTCATCTCCATTGTCAGCCCAGAAAATGCCAAGTTCAGTCACATTAAACCATTAAAAGAGGTGCTCCCTTGACTTCTGTGAAGGCAGGACAAAATTCAGGCAGGTTTCTGTTGGAAGGGAGAAGTGATGAACTCTTGATGAACCAGGGCTGGAAGCAGACAGTCGCTGCTATTGAATCAGCATCGTGTAAGGCTGGCCTCATTAATGAATGTCAGAGGGCCCGCCTGAATCAGAGGTTTCAGGCCTCTGCTTTTTCTCTTTTAATTGCATTTTCCAGAGTTCACAGGCCAGAGTAAGTAGGGAAATTTCTGATGGGTCAGAAATGGCTGTGGTTTGGAAAGAATTTCAGGCATCCTTCATGTGATCTCCTCCTCCTCCTCCTCCCTCTGCACAATTGTTGCTTTTAAAAGAAGCAGTGATAATGGGGGACCAGGGGATCTGGCTTGCAGAAATCTTGCCCTCAGTCCTGCTTCTTGCAAATCCCTTCTTTAAGCTGTGAACAGGGAGAGGCCAGGAAGATGTCCAAGGGCAGGGGGCTGGCAGTCAGGCACCCTGTGCCCTGCTCTCCTGTGCAAGCCACAGGCTACAGCAGCCACCAGGCAGCTTGCAGAAGCAGCCACAACTCCCATGCTGTCGGTGGAGTTTGGTGTTAATCTGGAGCCAAGTCAGGGTTTGCAGAGCCCCAGGAGTGGATGGGACTCTGTCCCTGAACAGAGATGGGGGAAAGCCCCCTGCTCTCCCTCGCTGCCTCAGCTGGCCCGGGCAGCTGGCCTAGCTGATCTGAAATAAGCCAATTAAGGCTGCAGGGTGGGAATGCCTCTCAGCTGAAGGCTTGATTGAATAAAGGCTGCAAGATTTAGCTAATAGTGCCCCAGATTCCAGCAGAGTGTTCCTCATTTAGAGTCAGTTTTGCCCCCTTCCTTTGCCATGAGCAGGACATGATTCAATTGGCACCAACCCACAGGGAGTGAGTGGCAGACTGAGCCTGGAGCAGGGCAGTGAGGGGAGCAGAACAGGTCTCCCAGCCTCAGTTTCCCCACCTGCAAAACCAGTGGTGCTCCTGAAAGGTGCAGGGCACCCCAGGCTGTCCTGCAATGGATGTGGGGTACTTGTAGCACTGGGTTAAATCACAGGTGTGTCTCTGGGGGGACACAGGATGTTATCACCGTTGTGAGGAGGGAAAAGAGCTGGGCTTTTCAACACCTAGCAGCCTGATGGTGATCTCTCCATGAAGTGCTTCAGTGATGTAAAGGTGAAGGAAGGCATCCTCAGCTCTGGCTGACTGCCCTATGCTTCCTACCANTATAATAATTATTATTATTTTCATAGCAAGGAAAAAAAGCTCCCTTCAAAGAGTACCTCCTTATGAATTTATAGTCTTCCAACCCAGCATTTTATGATCTCAACGAGAAGCTCATAAAACCAAGTATTTGGAAAGGGTGAGGAAAAAAAAAAAGGGGAGGGGGGNCTTAAAAGCTGGCTCCTGCTGGGGTGGGAGCCACAGTTGCTTGCTGTCACCTTGCCAGGCTTTGGGTAGTGCATCCAGATACAGAAAGAAGATGCTATACAAGGGAAGTTATAGTGGATATGTATAAGTACTTATTTATGAAGGGCTGCTCATCTCCATTGTCAGCCCAGAAAATGCCAAGTTTAGTCACATTAAACCATTAAAAGAGGTGCTCCCTTGACTTCTGTGAAGGCAGGACAAAATTCAGGCAGGTTTCTGTTGGAAGGGAGAAGTGATGAACTCTTGATGAACCAGGGCTGGAAGCAGACAGTCGCTGCTATTGAATCAGCATCGTGTAAGGCTGGCCTCATTAATGAATGTCAGAGGGCCCGCCTGAATCAGAGGTTTCAGGCCTCTGCTTTTTCTCTTTTAATTGCATTTTCCAGAGTTCACAGGCCAGAGTAAGTAGGGAAATTTCTGATGGGTCAGAAATGGCTGTGGTTTGGAAAGAATTTCAGGCATCCTTCATGTGATCTCCTCCTCCTCCTCCTCCCTCTGCACAATTGTTGCTTTTAAAAGAAGCAGTGATAATGGGGGACCAGGGGATCTGGCTTGCAGAAATCTTGCCCTCAGTCCTGCTTCTTGCAAATCCCTTCTTTAAGCTGTGAACAGGGAGAGGCCAGGAAGATGTCCAAGGGCAGGGGGCTGGCAGTCAGGCACCCTGTGCCCTGCTCTCCTGTGCAAGCCACAGGCTACAGCAGCCACCAGGCAGCTTGCAGAAGCAGCCACAACTCCCATGCTGTCGGTGGAGTTTGGTGTTAATCTGGAGCCAAGTCAGGGTTTGCAGAGCCCCAGGAGTGGATGGGACTCTGTCCCTGAACAGAGATGGGGGAAAGCCCCCTGCTCTCCCTCGCTGCCTCAGCTGGCCCGGGCAGCTGGCCTAGCTGATCTGAAATAAGCCAATTAAGGCTGCAGGGTGGGAATGCCTCTCAGCTGAAGGCTTGATTGAATAAAGGCTGCAAGATTTAGCTAATAGTGCCCCAGATTCCAGCAGAGTGTTCCTCATTTAGAGTCAGTTTTGCCCCCTTCCTTTGCCATGAGCAGGACATGATTCAATTGGCACCAACCCACAGGGAGTGAGTGGCAGACTGAGCCTGGAGCAGGGCAGTGAGGGGAGCAGAACAGGTCTCCCAGCCTCAGTTTCCCCACCTGCAAAACCAGTGGTGCTCCTGAAAGGTGCAGGGCACCCCAGGCTGTCCTGCAATGGATGTGGGGTACTTGTAGCACTGGGTTAAATCACAGGTGTGTCTCTGGGGGGACACAGGATGTTATCACCGTTGTGAGGAGGGAAAAGAGCTGGGCTTTTCAACACCTAGCAGCCTGATGGTGATCTCTCCATGAAGTGCTTCAGTGATGTAAAGGTGAAGGAAGGCATCCTCAGCTCTGGCTGACTGCCCTATGCTTCCTACCATGACTGTGGAAGAAGCTGGACCCAGCATGAACAGGTAACTATTATGTCTGCAAAACTCCAAGAAAAATGGCTTTCCTTGGGCCCAAGATTCTGACCTCAGGGCTGGCTGCTGCTCACCTCTGTCTGTGGTCCCCAGGCTGCAAAACCCTGCTCTGGTTAAATCTGAGAGGCAAGATGATATGTAAGGGCCCAGATCCTTACTTAGATGTTGTGCTGCAAAACAAGAGGGTGTTTGCAAGAGAGGGAGGGATGGGGTGTGTTTTTTTTTTTTAATAATTA
>VXAX01002993.1:661382-704019 GCA_013399835.1 Leptocoma aspasia | reverse complement strand
AAAAAAAAAAAAGGGGGGGAGGGGGGGGGATATAAAAGAGGCACCGGCAAGTCTTAACTGAAAACATGGAGGGAGGTTTCCTAAGGCAAGAGCTCCCATAGAAGGAGCTGGGCTAGCTCAGCAGGAGAGCATGTTTTATGGGATACCTTTTACTTGGGCTCTCCTCAGTGCTGGTGGGTGGGGAGGCTTGGCTGTGGTGGTGAGGTGCTCTCAGCACAGGGGCATCCTGCAGAGGGGAAGCAGGGAGGACACAGTGGGCTTTGCTTCATCCTCTGGCAAAATCCTTACTCATCCGAGGGACCTGCAGGGGGATTGCCCAGCCAGGAGAGGGAGCGACTGGACTGGAGGAGGTGTGGGTCTGGAGGGTGCTGTTGTGGGGAGGGGGAGGCACGTGCGAATTGCTCAGAGCCCCTCATTTCTGCAGGGATTCAGGAAACGTGTTCTGTTTGACCTGGGGCTGGAGAGGGTTCACAAAGGTGGAGTGGTGCCCAGCAGAAGGCACTCTGGCAGGTGGGCACAGGCTCTCTGCTACCTGCACATTGCAGAGATGTCGGAGACATTGACTGCTGCAAATGACAAGGCAGTACAAAGTAAAAAAACACAGAAATGCTGAAAATCTGGTATTCAGCAGTCTGAATTTTTGTGTGAGGGAGGGAAGTTATTTTTTAGGGTTTGGTGGTTTCTTTCTTTTTCCTTTTTCCCTTCATGCTCCCCAAAGGCTCTGATGTATTTTACATGTTCTGGTTCAGCAGCCTCTGAGCACCTTCCCCTTCGGTGCTGCTGGAGAGGAGCAGACTTGGCTCTGCAGGAGACCCTTTGCTGGGTCTGGTGTCCTTGGCACAGCCTGGCCACACAGCCTATGATCCAGGGAACTTAAACACCGAACCTGCAGGTGTCTACTACCTAGATAGATTCAGTGCTCCTTCCAGACACTTTAAAGCCAGCAAGGAACATCAGTCCCATGCTCTGCCCTTTAGCCACAGTGACTGGTTTTCTTGTATTTAGTCTACCACATTTTTGTGCTGGATTAGAGTTCTGTTGGTGTCTCCATGAAAGCAGATGAGCTGTAATTAAACCACCTCCCAGGATCACCGGTGCCCTTTGGGGTTCTTCCTTCCTTTCTCAGGGCTATTCCCACTTTTTCAGTGCCCTTTCCAAATCCCAGACCTCAGCACCCAGTGCCTCAGTATGGGCTGGGTAAAAGCAAGCCCTGCTTTCCCTCTGCACCCCACCACTAACATGCTGGGAGCTCATTTGCCCCTTTTGCTATAGGGCTGTGCTGGGAGCTTGGATTTGCTTCTCTGCCCTTATGAGCTAAGGGTAGGTCTGTGGTGTGTCTGGGACCTCTGGGTGAACAGGCAGCTGTCCCCTACAGCCAACAGCAGGGAGAGGTGGCTTGCAAGCCATGGTAGCAGTGCCCACTGCTCTCCAGAGCTGCTCTTTAAAGGCCATGAAAAGATGTTGTACCTAAACAGGCATTAAGGACTCACTCCTGACATCACAGAGTAAGTCAAGCTGGAAGGGATACACAAGGATCATTGAGTTCAGCTCCTGGCCCTGCACAGGACACCCCAAGAGTCACTACATGTACCTGATGAGAGCGTTGTCCAAATGCTTCTTGAGCTCTGTCAGGCTGGTGCTGTGACCACTGCCCTGGGGAGCCCAACCAGTGCCCAACCACCTTCTGGGTGAATAAACTTTTCCTGATACCCAACCTAAACCTCCCCTGGCACAGCTTCAGGCCATTCCCTCAGGTCCTGTCCCTGGTCATCACAGAGAAGAGATCAGTGCCTGCCTCTCCTCTGCCCCTCACAAGGAAGTTGTAACTGCAATGAGGTGACCTCAGCCGCTCTCCATATGGCTTCCCCTCAAGACACTTCATCGTCCTCATTGCCCTCCTTTGGACACTCTCTGATAGTTTAATGTCTTTCTTATGTTGTGGCACCCAGAAGTGCCCCCAGCACGCGAGGTGAGGCCACCCCAGCTCAGAGCAGAGCAGGACAATCCCCTCCCTTGCCTGGCTGGCGATGCTGTGCCTGATTTCCCCAGGACAGGATTGGCCCTCCTGGCTGCCAGGGCACTGCGGATTCACGTTTAACTTGTCGTTGACCAGGACCCCCAGGTCCCTTTCCATGGCACTGTTTTCCAGCATCTCACTCCCCAGTCTGTCCGTACATCCAGGGTTGCCCCATCCCAAGTGCAGAATCTGGCACTTTTCCTACATTGACCTTCATGTGGANGCTCAGAGCAGAGCAGGACAATCCCCTCCCTTGCCTGGCTGGCGATGCTGTGCCTGATTTCCCCAGGACAGGATTGGCCCTCCTGGCTGCCAGGGCACTGCGGATTCACGTTTAACTTGTCGTTGACCAGGACCCCCAGGTCCCTTTCCATGGCACTGTTTTCCAGCATCTCACTCCCCAGTCTGTCCGTACATCCAGGGTTGCCCCATCCCAAGTGCAGAATCTGGCACTTTTCCTACATTGACCTTCATGTGGATGGTGATTGCCCAGCCCTCTGATTTGTTGAGGTCTCTCCTGCCTTCAAAGGAGTCAACAGGAGTCCTCCCAGTTTTGTATAATCTGTGAACTTGCTCAGTATCCCTTCCAGCCCTTCATCCAAGTCATTTATTAAGATGTTGAAGAGCACAGGGCCAAGGGCTTCCCTCCTGAAGTTGTCCTGGCTGTGACTGATGACTGTGTTGTCCTTCAGGTGTTTTTCAATACCTCCCAGAATAATCTTCTCCATAACTTTACCAGACACTGAAGTGTACACATAGCAGTATCTCTTGCTTTTGCTATTTCTTTCTTTATTTTCTATTAAACTCATAATTGGTTTACAGATGTGTAAGAGTGGCTCTTTCACAATTTGCACTTTGGAAATGGGGAAAGTGTAATACTTCCCCTACACGTGCAGAAATGTGCTCAGTTTTTCCAAAACAAGATATTTACTTCCTGGCCAAGGTCCAGAATGGAAAATTTAAGAGTAGTAAATATTTCTGAGCATGGGGGGGTGGGGGTGTTGGTTTTGATTTTGCATATTCTTTTGTTTGTTTGTTTGGGGGTTTGGGGTTTCTTTTAAGTTGTGGAGGGTGAGTGCCCTTTCCCCCAGCTCCTTGCACAGCTGCAGTGGGATGCCTTTATTTTGGGAGGCAAGCTGATGTGATTCTCCTTGGTTTCCCCCACCCCTGATTTGGGGGCTATGAAAGAAACCTGTGGGGGGTGATAACCTGTGTAATTCTGTCAGTGCACACACTGGAACAGGTGAGCCTGGGAGCAGCAGGGAGGCTGGGCAGGGCTGTGGTAGACACCACCTGTATGTGTATAGGACCGTGAAGATGAGTGCTCTACCCTGCACTGCACCCATACATGTATAGGCATAAAGAAACACATTTTTATAGGCTTTCTTTTCTCTCTTATCCGTGCATGTCCTCAGCAATACTAATTACTGACTGTAAATTGTTGGGAAACAGCTGCACAAGTCCATCCATTTGCTGGTAGACTCATTTCCTCTGCATCCTTCCACCCCTGCATTTTAGAGAGGAAAGGGATTTATTGTAAGGCAGCACTGTGGAAAAAACTTCCTTAGAGAAGCTCGCTGGATAATCTGGGAAAGGCTTGAGTAATGGAGCTTTTTATGAGCTAACAGAATAAAAGTACTCCACAAAAATATTATCGTTGGGAACATGAGCTGAAAAGGGAATGATTCATGTGAAATCCAGGATGTTCCTATGAATCAGTGCTATGAAAAGTAGGAGAGGGCTGGGGCAAAATGAGCACCCGAGACCTGCCCCGAAGCATGGAAAAGATAGAACACCTTTATTAAAGATCTTGTCAGGAAGTAGCGGGGAGTGTGAGACAGACTTGGGAAAACCACAGGATGGAGAGTCCCTAGAGCTAAGGAGAAAGCCGTATGAGGAGCCTGCATGATTGCTGATAGAGTTATGATTAAGGACCAGCAGACAGAATTTCCTGTGATACTCCTTGCAAGTAAAAACAAATCTCTTCACCCCTCTGCACCTAGGCTACCTCATCCAGGAACACGAGAAAAGAGACTGCTCCCAAAAAGAAGATTTTTGGGCTATCTCTGCACTTTACTGGGAGATATTGCTTCAGAAGAGGCTTAGTGGAACAGATTAGGTCGAGAAGAATCTGTGACCTAGCAATCTTTTTCCTATCTTTCTGAAGGAGAAATTAGTCCCACCCACTACTTAATGCTTCACAGGCAGCAGAACTTGTGCTCCTGACTTACCAAGGGCTTTTGAAACTCACCCTTAATTTCTTCCTTGATGCTGCCACTGGTTGAGGTGATGGAGGAGAAGCAGGAGGTTTGGCTTTTGTGGCATCTTTATTTTCTTTATGCCTTGCTAGAGACTTTGTGGTAATACTGAGGTTACCTGGTGGTGCACGCAAGCCCTGGGCCTCAGGGGAGCCATGGGGCCAAAAGCTGCTGTGTTTCCTCTGCCATACCTTTGTGGCTGGGCTGCTCCTGCCTCTGACAGTCCCCTGAGGTGCTATGTTGCTGAATTTTGACTGTGACTTTTTGTCAGACGCTATATTTAGGCTGTGGATTTGCATTGTTAACTTGGGTGTCTTAATGAGCAGGTGCTTGCTTGTGGCACCAAGCACTTGCCTTTCATGGGCTGTGGCACTCTGATGTGGGAGCATCTCTGTTGTGTGGTCAAGGATGCTGCAGTAAGGGAGAGAAAATGAAAAAAGCCTTTCACCTTTCTTTGTCACAGGCAGGTGTTAGATGCCCCTATGTCCAAAGCCTTTGGCAGGCTATGGGTACTGTCTATGGCTATAACTCACTCTGAGGTTCCTGTGCTACCTCACTTTTTGGAGGTGGCACAAGTGTGATGCCACCAGGCAGGGCTGGGGCTGTCAGATGCTGGGGCCAGGGGGGAATCCCCAGCTGCCACGATGGCCCCTCCCCTGCCCACTCATGGCTTTCACTGCTTTTCAGGGTCTTCTGCTGAACCAAAATGGTGCAGGTGACAAAATGGAAAAACAGGTCATCACTTATTCACAGACAGATCCTAAAAATATATGGCTATTGTTCCTTTCCTTATGACCCAGCTGGGATGAGTTGTTTTATAGAGGAAGCAAGAAGATAAACAAACAATTCCAGTATGCAAGGGTGAAGGCTGTTGTCCAATTTTTTTCAGCTTCCTGAATCTGACTCCTAGATCTTTCTTTGCTATCAGGCTTTCCCTCTCCAGCTCCCTTTCTGAGCAGGAAAACAGGAAAGACAGCTGAGGATGTCCGTGCTGAATGCCAGCCTGAGAGACTGCATGTAGGGAGAATCCAGGGCCCTCGGGCCATGGTGCTGCTCCTCCCCATGCCACTGATTCAGCTATGGGTCATCGGGGCTGGGGAAAGCATGTATTGTGACCCTGACATGTGTCACATGCTGGGAAGCTGCCACAGATGGGAAACCCACTGGTGGATGTCACTGCTCTGGATGTGATCCTCCTGCAGCATCCAGAAGTCCACCAGTGCTGTTGGTAAGGTCTGATGGGGTATTTATGTGAAATGTTCTTGCTGACCACAACCAGGATATTCCTGCCTGGCTCAAACTGAGCCACTCCTTTCTTCTCACCTCCCAGCATGGCTGTCACCCAGCAGTTTAACCCTGTCACCTCTAGTTTGGTCTGAGCACAGGAAGGAAGCACAGCACTCATTAGGCTGGAAAAAAACCAACCCAAACCAAAGCATATTGCAGGTGGCATGAAGGTCTGGGCACCAGGATACAAATCCTTGCTCATTTTAGCAGCAGGTTGATCTGTGACAGCTCATTTCAGGTTTGGTGGTGTGTTTATTTGTTCCATTCAGAGGGGGTGCTGGTCCCTCATGTGGTTGCAAACGCCTGCGTTTGTACACATTTCCTAAATCACAGTGGGTGATTTAGTGCAGAGCCTCACATGGCCTTGATTTGCCCCCTGACATTATACCAAATAAGAAAAACATGGAGTGAGGCAGCACTGCTTCTCAGTCACCAGCTCTGCAGCTGGTGTGAATCAACCCAGCTCCCTGGGTTTCTGTGGAATTGCACCCCTACACACCAGAGACGGAGCAATTCCTCACATGTGAGGGTTCCTCTCAAACCTGTCTCAGTGTCAGACCCTGCACAAGGACCTGGACAGAAATAGTGAATTTTGCAAGCACCGTGCCCAGATGCTGCTTTGCTTTTTGTGCGAGCTGGCCACCCTCAGCCCGGCAGGAACAGGATGAGCAGGAGCAGCACATCTGTCTCTGGGCTGCCCACGTGCTGCCTCGCTGTATTTCGGCTGGGAGGCACTGGAGGGAATGGGCTGCCTCAGCAGCTCCTGTCTCAGTTTTTTCTCTCTGATAGTTGCTTGCCACATGGGGATATAAAGTCAGCGTGATCACTTTTTCAGGGTGATGTGGAAAATAATGTCTGTTCAACAGCCTCAGACCTCAGCCCCTCTGCTCTGAGCCTGGAGCTGGAGTTTGGTCAGTGGTTTTTTTTTGCATTGCAGTGCACCTCTCAATCAGAGCACCCCCAAACCTCATGGGTTTGCCAGCCAGGACCCTGGCTCTGCTGCTGAAGCTCCTGAGCTTCCGTTAAACCAGCGAATTTAGGATGCAGATTGCCTGGTGGACTGTCAATGTATGCCATTGTGTTTGGACAGGAGCATCCAGGATTTGGGATATATTCCCTTAGCCCTCAATAAGCCTAAAGAAAACCCAAGTGTATCCTTGCGTAGTTGTGAGTCTGTAACGTTGTTTTAATTCTGTTATGTGAAAAAAAGAACCTGCTATTCTGAAACACTATTAATAAGCTTCAGTAGGCTGGCACCACATGTCAGGTGGGGCTGGGCTGCCAGGCAGGAGTTGTCAGACCCCTCCAGCACAACCTGGCCTTCACCACACAGCACTCCTCACCTGGAAATCTCCAGTGCATTTTGATTCTTCTTAAAGACCTACTTGTGACACCACTCTAATGGCATCTGGAGTGTCTTTGGAGTATTACCTTCCCTGCAGCTTTGAACACCTGTAGGGGTTTATGCTATCACCTGATTGCTGGCTGGATCAACATGAATTGCCCCAGGGGTGCTGCTAGCTTGATGCACATGTAGGGAGGGAAAACTGGGGAGGCTGGGAATATCTCTCATAGTCCCTGTTTGAGGACATCAATCAGCCCTCAGGGCCTTCTGCCCTGGTCCACCCCTGCCAGGGCTGCAAGGACCAGGAGGGTTTGGGGAGCAGCTCACGGGATGGGAGAGTGTAGGGGAGAAGCCATCATCCTAACAAAGTGCCTTGGGCAGTGTGGGAAGGAGGGTGAGGGGTCTGTGTCCCTCCAGCTTGCAGGGAGCAAAGGTCCCCTTCCACCGAGTTCCATTGTGATGGATTTCAAGTGAAGCTGAGACAGAGTTTTCCACCAAAAGGCAAGGCAAGCAGCTGCCCTTGCTCAGCGTTTGATCTCAGCCTCCCCCCGTCTCTGGCTATCTGTTCCTTTCACCGAGCACCTGGAAACAGCTGACTAATGGAGATGTGCAGATGGTCATCAACTTCTGCATTATACAGCACGTGGCTAAAAATAGCCAAGGTTGCAGGTCCAGGCCCCAGCTCTGCTGGGAGAGATTTGCAGGGCACAGTCAAGAAGCGATTTGTCCCCTGGTGCCATGGCAACAGCTCTCAAATGTGAGCAGCAGGACAGCAGCAGCATGGTGCTGCTCCACTGGTGCGCGGGATGACCTTGGAGAAGTGGGAAGCAGCAAGGTGGGCCATTGTTCCCTCCCACAGCCCCTTGCCCCGCCTGCAGCCATCAGCTCTGGCAGAAGAGACTTGTGAAGGATGGACTAAAATAAGGAAAATGTGCCTTGTTGCATTTGCATTTAGATGGCAAAGATAAGGATAATTAGGAATTACCAGTAAAGGTGATACAGGAAAAATGCAGTAGAGAGATATGTAGTTGTATCACTGAGAGTGCCTGAACTTGTTTTTTTCATGAACTTTTTCTATTCTGCTTGGTTTTAGCTTAGCACTATGCTGCCTGTTAGCCATGGTGCTGTGGGTTCTTGCAGGAGGACAATTTAAGTAGATTGGTTTCACTAGGAGATGGAACTGGAAGTGTTGTAAATGCTGTCCAAACCAAAGAGGGCAAAGGTCCATCTGCAGCTCCTCAGCAATAGCTGTCTTAGCACATTGCAGCTCTGCTATTTGTCACGTTGTCACACGGTCTCTGCAGTCTGACGGGTAAAATGTCACTTTTCCCTTCATTGCGAGAGAAAAGGAGACGGGAACTGAACTGAGATAAACAATTCAGGTACTTTTGCAAATTTTTTTTCTGTAAAGGGCTGAGGTGTAAGAGTTTAATATTGTTCTTCACTCCAAATAGCCTTAAAAAAATCAGCATTTACTTGCAGCAAGTTGTTGGGTGCATCTTTGTTTTCTACTCTGTTTTCACATGAGGAAACAGACTGGATATTCTAGACCTCCACGATATGTGACATAACCTGTCTCAGTTTTCAAGGAGTGCTTATGATTAATTTTTTGTTTTCTTTTAGGAGCTTAAGGTTTTTCATAATCTCAGCCCAAATACATTAGATGGCCTGGTTAGTATTGGGCCTGGCATTAGGACAACTCAGGTCTCTTTGAAACCTCCCTGTGGGTACCCAAAACGAGACAACCCCAAGCACCAGACCTAGGTATATAGGCTTTTAATGAGACTCCCGTGAGTATCTGATGTCCTCATTTGAGAAGGGGAAGTGGTGTAGGAAAATTGAAATGGAAAGCGGTAGAAGCCCAAATGTTTTGGTGCAGGAGGGGAACTGAAGCATAGCCCCGTTTCAGAATTCTCTGTCTCCACCCATGCTTGTGCTCAGCACTGTGTCTCCTCCTGCACAGAGTGCTGCTCTCCTAAGGCAGCTAGGTCCAAGGCATCAGTTGGAAACTGAGTTTTGAGGCTGGTGAGCTTGGTTCAGCTGAGTGAAAATATAGAAACCATTGAGAAAAAATACAATCCAGATTTGGGTTTAAATTTTATGTGCAAATTTGAGTTTGGCTACACTGAATTTTCCTTTAGGCAGGCCTCTTTGTCAGTAAGGCTGAAGAAAAGTCCCTGCCTTATTTTGTCAAGCTCTTTTATGGGAAAGATAAACAAATATTTACCTTTCACAACATTGCTTATCAAATGTCTGCAGAAGGATAGCCTTGCCTCTGAAAGAGGGACCTCCCCTTTCTCAGAGCGTGCTCTTGGGCAGGTGTTGCAATTCCCTGTTTGGGACTGAGCAGGAAACACGGAAGGGGAAGTGAAATAAAAGCAATCAAATAAAATATATTTAGGAAGTACAGTCACCAGCACTGCTTCTGGGAGTGGGCATCCCTTAACTCCCACTCTGATGCTAGTGCAGATTTAACAAAGTGGGTTAAATAATGAGCTACTTGAAATGAAAAGCCTCTGCCTCTGATGCAAAGAGCACCAGAAGAAGAAAAAATTCTGCAAGAATCAGACACCTGCAGGATTCAGATGGGTCTCCTGCAGCTCTGACTCTCAAGCTGCTGCATGAGGGTGTTTCTGCATACAGACCTTGAGAAAAGAGCTCAGGGAGGTGCAGTTCCCCTTGGCTAGAGGAGGTCACGCTAGCCTTATCCTGGGAAATGCTGGTGTCTCTCAGCCCATGACCAGAGGCAGCAGCTCAGTCCAGTTTTGCATCTTTGCCCACATCTTTCAGCGACCAAATCATCACTCAGAGCTGGCATTGCCCTGGAACGGTGGCACCTCCCTGCACTTTCTCACTCATGTTTTGCACTGCTGGATGGCCTCTAACAAAGCAGAGCTCAGTTCCCACAAAACCCAGATTTTTCCCAGTGATACCAACTTCTTCCCTTGGATAACAAGGGCCTGATGAGATGGGAAACATGTGTGAAACTGTGCCCAGGGCACCGGGTTGGGCAGGCAAGGAGCTGTGTTGCCCTAACAGGCACCTACAGGAAGGGCGGTGGAGCAAGCGGAGCGCCTGCAGAAATTTCCAGGCACCAACAGCCCACCCTGCCTTCAGAGATCATCCATCACAGCAGCCACCAAGGGAGAGTATTTACCAGGCACAGACTTGGCTGCTCTTTGAGCTGCTCATCAAGGCAGTGGCTACAAGTTGGGTCATTGCTTTCTGGCACTTCTGCCACGAAGGCTCCATCACCACCCACGTTTCACCCACGGGTGCTCCTTAACCAAGGCAGAGAAACTGAGGACAACCTGCACACTTTCCTCCTCTCCCCAAACTGCCCCTGCACCCTGCACAGTCAGCCAGCCTTGGGGCTGGTTTCCAGCTCAAGGCCAGCAGTGGGTCTGAAGTGCTCTTCACCCATCCCATGGAGACCACGCTCCGCAGGAGGTGCTGCTCTAAACCCACCGTTCTTAGCAAAGCATGGCTGTAGACTTCCCTCCACTGCTCTGAGAAAACAAGGCTATTGCTAGGGGGAAGATGTTCAGCAGGTGCTGCTTTCAGGTGTGTTTTGGGCCGTGGCTGCCCCTCAGAGGGAGTACACAGAGCCCCCACCCCAGTGACTGCAGCCCCTGGTGGTGTGCCAGGCGTGCGCAGGGGCAAGGCAGCTGCAGTGGCTATTAGAGGCTCTCATCAGTCTTCAGTCAGGGTGGATGGGAGACAAGGATGTAACTAGGAAATGGGAGCATGAGTGAAAAGTCATCTATCAATTGGACTTCTTAACCTAAATGTGTCAAGTAAGTTTCTACTGAAAGGAGAAAATTTATTTATTTTTAATTTGGGCCATTTTAAAAACTGAGAAAGAGACAAATTTGTAATTTTTTTATTTTTAATGTAAGCAAAATTACTTCCCAAAGCTTCAGAGAGTACGTGGTCATTTATTTACCTGTCTCCAGCTTGAAAACAGCTAGCAGCACAGAAGGACATATTGAGATGACAAGGAAAACAGGGTGAAGAATCTAACTCTTCAAAGAAGTTCTTTCCAGGGATTTCCAGGTGCTTGCTACCAGACTAACACTGCTGCAGCACTCTGTGTCTGCCTCTTGCCTTCTCTGCCTACAGAGTGTCTTGCAGGCAGCTGCATTTGGACAGTCAGTGCCCTGAACTGGGAGGACATGAGCCAGCCCAGGCAGAAAGCCACCCAGCCACAGTTAGCCTGGCTCCCCTCCAGCTGGCCTGGTGTGCTGAGAGAGCACACATTTCTGTCGGCAAGGACTGCAGATAGCACCTTGCTGCCTTTTGGTGGCACACAGATAGGATAAAGTTCTTCTAGGGAAACTAACCCAGCTCTGGGAGTTGCTCCTGAGTCAGAGTCCCTATATCAAGGTGTCTCAGGACATGTGATACTGAAGAAAAGCGGTGAGTTTTGAGGTCTGGTGTGTCATGTCAGTAATTTCCCACAATCAAAACCTACTAAATTAAAATCTGCATCTGGATGTAATATTCTTAAATTTCTTCCTGGAAACTAAGACTAGAGTGTGGCCATTATAGAGAGGTTTTTAAGATGGCCCATCTTAAGAGAAGAGGTCCTTTCCTAAACTTCAAGGATGTTCATATCTAGAGTCTTGGTTTCAGGCCAATCCTTGTTTAAGATCTCTCTGGACAGGACAAGTGTGGGATTTTTTTGTCTCTTGGGAAAAGAAAAAGCTGAAGTTCCATGTTGGTGAGATTTTTTTTCTTCCCCTCTGTCAGACTTTATCCTGTACAACACACTTAAGTGAAGTAAATCAGCTTTCTGCCTTCAGTGGCAACCGTGAGAGCAGGTGTCTTGGTACCTGGTGGTCCCTTGTGCAACATGTAGGGTGCTTCTGCATGGCCACTGCCCTCCTCCTGTGCTAGCTGTACACCCTACAAAGTGTATGTGGGACCGGGGTCATGTTCCTTCTGTGGAGGTCAGCACTGTGCAGAGGTGACCACTGACAAGGCATGAGGCTTCCAGGGCTGAACCCTCGCTTCAGAGTCACGCATCTGTGAGAAATTAAGCATCCTTCCAGTCCTGTGCAGCAATTTACTATGAAACCAAGAAAGAGAATGAACCACAAAGTTGCAAAGGTTGGAGCCAGTTCCTGTTGTACTCCTTGCAAATTTATTCCTTCCCCAAGCATTGAAAAACAACTCAGCTCTTCTGCTCTCTCTGACAAACTCCAATCATTTTTATAAGCAAATACTGAGAGCAAATAAAAATATTTTGGAGGTTCTGAAATGTTGATTCACTTCATGTTCCGGCCATAAAGGAAATAAAGAGCTAGAGATCAAAACTGTTTTCACAGTCTTGTCTAAAATGGGAAAAGGAATCATGGCAACCCAAATGTTTTTAGATAAACTTTGCCTCCAGTTGTGAGTTTATGCCTGGCACCACATTATTTTACAGGTGTTAATTTCTGTCACTATTAGATGCATGGTTACTGTTGGTCTTCTGCTGGCCTCTTTGTCCAACCTTGACAAGACCAAGAGAGACAACAGGCTCCCCAGGGCAGTGGTCACAGCCCCAAGTTGTAACAGAGTTCAAGAAGAGTTTGGACAGTGCTCTCAGGCACATGGTGTGACTTTTGAGGACGGTGCTGTGTGGGGCCAGGGGCTGGACTCAATGATCCTTGTGAGTCCCTCCCAACTCAGCAGATTCCGTGATTTGGAGCTGAGGTCTGCGAGGTGCTGTCATGGATTTGGTTGCTTTTGGAGCCTCTCTCTCATTGGGTGTACCTGTTTCTGTAGCTGTATCTGGAGGCAGCACCCCACAGGGTGTCCCCAGACCGCATGGGTATGCAGTGGCTGGTGTCAGTTCTGCTGGAGACTGAGTCCCATGGTGCAAAGCTCTTGGCTTAGGTCTCTCCTGGGCCACAAGCCATGACCTCGACACATCATTTTCAATCTTCTGTGGGTTTACTTTTTTTCTTTCTTCCCCACCCTGCCCCCCCCCAACAAAGCCTGAAAAAATGTCTGTGGGGGTGCTGTAACCAGGCAGGCTGGTGCTTTCATTATGTGGTGCTCGTGGTATGTGCTGCATGCTCTGGATTATTGTGTGTGAACACTCAGAAGAGGTCAGTGTGGAAGGCAGTCCTGGAGGAGGCACCAAAACTGGGGCCTTCCACACCTGCATTCCCCTGCCTCATGGGAAATGTAGGGAAACAATCCTGTCAGTTGTGCTTGGTTTTCCTTCTGGAAGGAAGTACTTTGAGCAAACAAGGAAGAGGTTGCACAGAGAAGTGGTTGATGCCCCATCCCTGGAAACATTCAAGGTCAGGTTGGACAAGGCTCTGAGCAAGCTGATCTAGCTGAGGATGTTCCTGCTCATTGCAGGAGGGTTGGAGTAGATGATCTCTAAAAGGTCCCCTCCAACCCATACTATTCTATGAATATGTGGTATGGATGACCACAGACTTAGGGCCTTGAAGAGAGGTACAGAGCTAAATCTGTCTGTGTAGACACACTTATTTACATTTTAATCCAGAATTGTATTGGTGGCTTACAAACAAAAAGAGGAAAAATTGGATTAGCCCTCTGGATTCAGTGGGCTTCACTAGCAAAATTCAGAAAGAGGAAAGGAGGAGGAAGTGACTTATTCCTCCTGAAAAGGTAGTGTGGTAAAATGCAGTGTGAAGTTCAGCAGTGGTAAATATAGCTAAATCAATGAGTTTAGTTCATATCCTGAGAGCCATAAATGTACACAGGTGAAATTTTATGAGCTTTTAAAAAGAACTTTATGAGCTTAGAGGGAGAAGCGGTATAATTTGAAACTAGCAATGGAAAAATAATGTAATATGTATTGTGGCATACCTAGAAAAACCTGTTAACTTACCCTACAGAAAGACCATAAAGGATAAGCAAGGAGAAGAGATCTAGGGATCTCTTTTATTCCTCTCCAGGACCTTGATCTAACCTTCTTTCAAAACTGTAGCATCCATTGAAATTACTCTCTGGGCAGTCCAGGAGTCTAAAGGACTCCCAGGGAAAAAGTCTCAAAGGGGGGAAAAGTGAAGAGGAGGGAAATGTGCAAGTCCTTGGTAGGCTCTGATAGTTCTCCATCACTGCACCCTCTGGTTTTCCTCCAGGGGATTAGAGGTTACCCTACTGCACACTTGATAAGAAGCAACGTTCTAAGCCATGTAAGATGCCTGATCTTGTCTGCTTGGTATAAGAAGGTTGGCCTGTAGCCTCACCTGAGGCATCTGAAAACCAAAATACACTGTCTCCAGATGCTTTTCTTTTACAAGTGGTCTTAAGAGTAGAGGACTGATAGCAGCAGCAGAAGGCTCAGAGTTGTGCAGGTGTTCTCATTTAAGAGACCAGGACACGTGTCCCCCTCACGCCAATGAGCTCTGCCAATACCTGGAGCTCTCAGTGCTATCTTCTTCTCTGTGCTGTGTTTCAGCAGAAGGTATCAGTTCCTTGGGATTGCAAAGCAAACTGAGGAAGTTTTTGGGAGGGGAGGCCACTTGCAGCTTAGCTTAGTAATAGACTGGTCAGCAGTATCAATCAACTTCTGTCCAGCCATGGTGAGATAGGGCTGAGAGCCAGCCTGATAACTGCCAAGCCAGCTGATCAGTTTTAAATATCAGCATTTCCACAAGTTCAAATAGCATAATAATGTTATTTGATGCTATGTGAGTGGGTTGTTTTGATTTGGTGAGGTCTTGCTACTGACAGCACTTCCTTAGACCTCTTAGTCTTTTGAGTGTGGTGAGACAGGCCGTGCCCTAGAGAGTTGCACATCAAAGCAGAAGCCTTTGTGACTAACCAACCCAGTCTGGTTCAAAATCAGATGTCTAGGAGAGAATTTTCAGCAGACAGCTAGATCTAGAAGAGTAATTAGGTCAAGAGCCTATTCTTGACCTCTTCTCAGGCAAGAATTTATGCAAGAACAGGAGTAGCTATCCAGCACTGCATTTGAGACATGGTCTTCTGAAACAAAGGCTTTATTCCAAATAAAACATTTCCCCCACGTCAGTAATCAAATCTAGCTTTGATAGAAAAGTCATCAACAGGATCCTCGTATGGTGCTAATATCTTAGCTTTTCCTTCTGCAGTTGTGTTTGGTTGTATATAAATATATATATATGTGTATGTATGTATTTAAAACTCCTTTTGTCAATGCACCAAATAGGCGTAGGCAATTGACAGAAGATTGTGTTTGATTATGGCTTACAAGAAAGTCTCTAGAGCAGTTACCGTTCATTAGTCAATGAGCAGCCCTTTCAGCCATGAATGGTGACCTTGGCAGAAGGTCCTGGAGACCACAGAATTAATTGAGAAAGTTTTAATAAAGGCTGGTGCATGGAAAAAAAAAACCTATATGACTAGTGCATTGTTGGCTGGTGAGGATACGTTTGGCAGATACCTATCCCGTTACAAAGTCAGATACTGAGTTCATTGCCTCACTGTGCTTTCAGGGTAGATTTGATGACAAGCTAGAGAAAGGCAGCTTTAAAAATGTTCTTTGTTACATTCTGAAAGATGTCTTGCAGTTTAACAAAAGTGTAAGCTCACTTAATAGGAGTCTGTTGTATTTAGCCAGATGCTTTCTTGGAATAGCATTTTTCCATGGCATCATAGTTACAGAAGTGGTTGTGAACACATTCACTAGCTCATGTGGCCTAAATGAGTCTTCTTAATGAAAGAAATAGCCTTATGTGTTGATTCCACTTGCTGTTGTTCCTTCAGTCACAGTTTGTTGTTTGTGAAAGCTCTGAAACTCTCTGTGTCTTTGAATTCATGGAGCATACATAAGGGGGTAAGTATCAGCGTGGGTGTAACTTCTTAAGCAGGCATGGCTAAACTTCAGGAGGGGCTTGGATCTTCTGAGCTAACACTATGGAAGTAAAAAGGGCTGGCATACACTAAAAGGGTAGTTGGGGTGTCTTTAGGCACCCATGGATTCATGTCCCAGCAAATGAAGTGATGTTATCAGGTGCTAATTTCCCCCAAAGTGACAGTGCACTCACTGGAAATAAAGATCAAAGGGAGGCTTTGTGGCATAACTTTCTCTGAATCCGAGTATATTGGAAGGACTGCACTATTCTGTCTCCTTGTGAAGCCATAATTAAGCAGTTACATCAATATTTGTTCTGAGATCGTGGCCTCTGAAATCCCAGGACTGTGTCATCTTGAAACACATGGACCATGACCATGGGGAATGCTGAGCAGTCCTAGAGGATGTGAGGTTTTAATCAAAGCACTCTGAAGTATTTGGGACTCTTTATACTGACTTGGATGGGTTTTAGATTGAGCTCTTGAAATCCAGCAAGTTTAGGCAAATAGGCGTGAGTAACAAAATGTTTTTCCAAAGCACATTTTGTCATCAACAGAAAAAACACTGCAGATGCTCAAGATGCACAATTCAAGCAATTAAAGTAGTTGTTGGTTTTTTTTCTGTTAAACAGAGAACTTTTTCTTGAGAATACTGAAACTTTGAGGGTTTTATCAACTCCAAGCAAAGTTGTCCCCACTTCCCCATCTCTCTTCTGACTGAAAACTACTTTTTTGGTTACTATTTAAGGTGAAATGAGATATGCTGTTAGCATAGTTCACAAAGATTTACTCCAAAGGGGATAAAAACCTGAAAGTACGGGTTAGACTGGAAGCCAGCATGTAACTGGCGAGCAAGCAGCCTGCTCCTATAGTGTGGGCTCAAAGTTATCCTGTGTGGTTGGACTTTTACGCCTTTTTTTTTTTTTCTTTTTTTAAACATTCTCCTCAAACAACACCGACGGGCTCGAGAGGAGCCAAAATATCCTGTCTGAACACCTGTGAGCTTTGGATCTGGAAGCGAGCAGGGGGGTTGGTGCCAGCTCTCTGCTGGCGTGATGGATGGGATCGCAGCCGCGGCTGCCGGGTTTCCAGGGGCTCGGGGCCGGGCCTGGCGCTGAACTTTGCCTTTTAGGAAAGGTCAGCTCCTTCCTGCCTCCCACCACGTGCCAAGTGGTGGGATGAGCCAGGCGACGGGGACAAAGCGTCACACAGCACAATGAAGAGTGTTAATATGAGTAATTATTGCAGTATGTCACTGCACTATTTTAAGGCTGCTCGCTGCATGCCAAAGAGTGCTCTGGGCAGGGTTTTCATTACAAAATCCTGCCAAAACACTTCCTGAGGGGATCGTGATAAATATAGATAGCAGAGAGCCAGTCTGAATCCACGGCAGCGAATAGCAAGAGTGCACATGCCTTAGGGTCCTGAAGGCTCATAAAGCAGAAGATACTTGAGTTGGCTGAGGTCCCTGAATAATTCAGCTGACTCCAGTGAGGGATTTTCAGGTAGCATTTTGCTATGGTGTATTAGATATGGTTGGGAATCAGCTCCCAGCTCCCCCTACCAGTGCAGTGGGGGTCACTTTTATTTCTGGCCCTTGATTAATCATGATGGATCCCAGTCAGATGTTTTAGGACAACCGCTTTTCTCTTTTGTTGCACAGCTTCATTGTTGACCATCTGTAGAGCATTGCTCTTTGCCTCGTGTGATGGCAGAAACAAATAAAGAACAAAGGAAAAATGTCTGGCTGTTTTTAAACTCTTCCTTTATAGCACGACCATTCCCAATTGCACGCGCATGTGAGCAGCACCACCGCTGGTTTTGCAGGCAGCTTTATGTTCTCCTCGCTGTCCCCAGGGCTGCCAGAGGTGCCTAACCCAGGTGTTGTATCTGTAGTATTGTCTGAGGACTACTGAGTGACCCTGATTTTCATCTCCCAAGGCTGCTAGACCATGAATTTCTACTCAGGCAGTGCAAAGCAACGACTGCATTAAAGCACCTGTACATAGGGGTCTGAGCAGGGTCACCTCTCCTGGACCAGCTGGCCCAGGAGACATGATGGTGCTGCAGTAGGGATCACTGCAAACCAGTGACCTCATGCATATGGCAAAAATTGTGATGGCTTTGGCTTCTCTGAGAATAGTGGCAGCATTGAAAAGCAAAACCTTGTGGGATGGCCATGCATTTCCTAAAGGCTGATTTTCACCACCAATCCTGCTGGACAACAGCCAAAGCTGCCAGGCTAGGAGGTGTTTTGTGTCCCAGTGGGTACCAGAGTTGGGGCACAGAGTGTCCCCACAGTGATGTGGGATTGGTGACATGATGGACTGCTTCTGCTTGGAAGCTCGTAATCCTTCCTGCAGGCTCTGTCTTTTGGGGGCTGGTGTAACTTCTTTCCCCTGTCATTTTTGGCTGGGGGCTGTTGTCAGAGTGTGAGATTGGTGTTCTATGTGCTTGTCCTGTGCCAGGTTTCTGGTGGAACTGACAATGGTGTGGAACCCCCTCCATGGGCCCTCTGAGGGGGGTTCCCTTTGCGGGTTCTGTGCCAGGAATGAAAGACGGACATGATTCTTGGTTTTTTGGTCTTTGGTCTATTGTTTATTTTTCTCTTATCAGCAGTCTACTGCACCAGACTTAGCACACCATAAGCAAGGCACAAAATGGTCACAAGACAGATTCAAGGTCGAGCAAAGCTATTTCACCCAATTAACTCTTAAAACGTATTTTGTTTCTACTTTTCTACCAATAACTCTTATTTGTCTGTTCACGCAACATCTACTCTGCGGCTTTCTCTAACCAATAACTTTGTACCACCAATACTGCAGAAAATGGAGTAGATTAAGAAAGAAGAAGGAGATGAGATAACGCCCAAAATCTTCCATCTTTCCTCCTATCTACTTCCATACTAAAATCCCAAAACTCTAAAATTTTCACCCTGTGATAAACTACATTACTATCTACCACTACCTAATTCACACACTTGTAGATTCTAACTCATCCCAACGTCTTGGTAATTTTCTCCAGGGATGGAGGTTAAAAGCAGTGTTCTGCTGAGGATCAGGGCATCTGAATACAGGCAGAGAAACATTCTCTGTGCCCTGGACTCCAACAGTCCTGGACTTCTGCTGCTGTGTTTGGCAGCAGTGTAGCCTCTGCTGGCCCACCTGCTCCAGACTGACTGACCAAGGCTGTCATGGAGTGTAACTTCTGGAGGTCTTCTGTACTTTGTCTGTTGCGTATTGACTTGCTTTGGAACTTTCTCATCTCTGTATCTCACAGACTCCTCCATGGAACATTACTCCAAGAGAGACCTATGAGTCCTCTCCCCAGCCTGGCCTCATAAGCTCCTGCAGCTCTTCTCCCAGCAGAAACCAAGGAGCTTGCTCAACTGATGAAGTCATGAGAAGCAGCGAGGAAAGCTAACAAAGGGGCCCCACTCCTCCCACAAGCCAAGAGCCCTGTGCATTCAGGGACAGCAAAAAGCCCCTTCTGTAATAATTCCCTGCTGTATTTTCCCTTCTCATCTAATTTCCTCTCCTGTCCTGGCTCCTGGAATGACCTGAGAGACCTCCAGGGCAGGCCATGTTGGCTTCTTTCTGCCATTTGCCTTCTCCTGTTCTCCTGTTTTGAAGAGGTGCGTGCACAGAACTCTTCTGGAGCACACACAGGGAATGGCAAGATCAAAGCAAGTTATTCCCACAGCTTCCAGTGAGCGTGGCCTGTTTCATTTGCTTTTCCAGAAAACACCTCTTTATGCTTTGAAACTAATTCTGCCATGATGGCTCTAAATGCTTGAGGAGAATTCCAGTCAGCTCACTGAGGGGGGTGATGGTGCATAAACAGCAAATGAACTTTGGTGTCTGTGTCTAACAGACCCCATAGCTCTGAGGGCTGCAGGAAGACAGAAACCTTTTTTTTTTTTCCTTTTAAGGTATAAGGCTATCATAAATTCAGAATTGTCCGTGCTAGATAAGAGGTGTATGTGTGTTACGTGTTTATTGATGTTTATTTTTTGTTATTCATGACAAGCAACCTGGATCAAAGTCAAAGCCCATTCTCTTATCTCCTGTATAATTCCAAGGGTAAAACAAACCTCAGACTGTCTTTTCAAAGTATGAGAGGTGCTGATTTGCTCCTCAGTTTGTTTGTTAGAGGGCAATGCAGACAAGGTATCCAGCAATAACTCTGAAAATGCAGGAAAGGGTGTTCTAGTAAGGTGATGTCTCTTTGCAGCATCTGCATTGCTTTGGTTGTAAAGCATAACAAGTGACTATGCACTAGGGAAAATGTTTACTCCAGCAGTTTTGTTCCTCACAGAGAACTCCCTGTACCTGCTGGGACAGCTGGATCAGTTGACTGCTACCTGCTCTATTTAATCGTCTGTTTTCGTGAGTGCCAAGAGCTGGAAAACAGGAATAACAACATGTTTAGAGGCCTGATCCTTTCTCACGACCCACAAGTACTGTTTCCACCACTCATTCCAAAGGGAGAGTTGCAGGTAGTGGAAGTGGAAAAAGTTATGAGGAAAGATAGCTGTGAAGGTTTGATTTGGACATGTTGATCTGAGCTAAAAACACTGATTATTTCCACTTCCCACCCTCCCTGTCCCACTCTCACTGTTCCCACCCTCAGCAGACTGACCTGTGGCTGCCTCTGAAGACACGCTTTTGACATATTTCTCTGTAATGTGCGTAAGACAAGTCATGTGAGAAGGGAAGATTTGGGATTCCAAATTTTTCTCCACTCTAACCCTTTTCTCTGGGCTCTCTTCTCCTCTTCTCTGTGCTTCAAAGGAGCTGTTTACAAAATAGTGAGTTATTCCAACCCCCAGAAGATAGCCACAACTCTTAGCCAACTATAAAAGCAAGATTATGGCACCAAATAAAGTGCTGCCACAGTAGCTCCTAGGACCTGTTATAATAGCGTAATTCCGATTCCATTTTACCTCTTGGTTTCACACAACCAGATTAATGCAGGGGTGGACCAGGTATCAGGCACAGAGAAATGATTTTGGTGAGAAACTCTGATTGCCACCACAGGATGCTGGTGACCTTCAGGCTTGCGTAGCTGCTCAGCCTGTGGCTATCTGAGACTGAGAAGAAAAGCTTCTTGAATAGAAGATTCCAATCATTGACCTCATCAGTACAAAATTCATATTTTGTGGGGGGAAAAAAAGCCCAACAGTAAAGAGCTGCGATCGGAAAGCACAACCTTGAAACGTGACCAAATGGGAATTGGAAAAACCTGGAAGTTACAAATGAATGTCACATTTTTCCCATATACAAAATTTAGTGTTGTCCCTAGAGACTAGTGATTTGTCTTTACTTCACAAAGCTTACAGCAGCAGACCTCAGCGCTGCATTCTTGAGCATTTCCCAGCAGAACTGCTCTCACAGTTAATCTAATCCTCCTGCCAGCACACCCAGTCTTCTGTGTCTTGTGCTGGATCCCTGGAGCTCCTCCAAAACCCTTGGGGACCTACAAATGACAGACTGAATGGCTCTGTCCTGCAGCTCTGAAGCAGTATCCCAATTTGAGAGTGCTTTTGTAACCTGCACTGACTAAATGGAACTTTGGATTATTTTAGAGAAGGTGGTGCTCTGCCTCCATCATCACCTGACTAGGAGAGCAATATATTGCTTAAGAGCAGCAAGTAGGGAAGCAGCAACTGCTGTCACGGTTCAGCATCCTGAAAATTCCCCAGGGGCAGAGAGCTCCTCCCCAAGCAGAGCAAAAACTAGGCTTGAAATATCTTTATTATTATTATTAATTAAAAAATACTGTTCTGATCTGCCTTTGCCACAGCACAGATTCCCTACAGACTGAGCAGATTCTATCCAACTGAAACACGGGTTCAACAACAAGAACTTCCCCTGCCAGTTATTTAAGCAAAATGCCTGGTGAATCTGTCTGTGTGGGAGCTGACTTGGTGCAGACAAGCCTGGAGCTTGTCTGAGAGCTCAGGGTCCATTTGCGGAGTCACTGTGACACAGGCTTGGTCACAGCCACTCATTTCTCTGCACCATCTCTGCGCAGGAGAGTTTCCTCAAAGCCAGATAGATCTTGCTGCTGGGAGCAATTAGTTTGAAAGCCCACGCATGACCAGTTCAACCAGGACCCTTCTTGTCTGAGAGTGTTGGTGACCGACTAGACTGAGCTCCCACGGAAATAAAGCCAATGACCTGCTGCAGTTCTTGGCTGAGTGATGTAATTTCTCAGCAATTTGGTTTCCCCAACTGTAAAACTTAAATAAAAACTTGGAGGTGTTGTCTGACAAAGAGCTGTGAAAGTCTAGGGAACTTTGACTCCCTCTGCTCCAACACAGAAAAACCCACTTCAGTTAACTATACTAGATTTTAAGGTTTAGTCAATATTTGTATACCTGCAGGAACATATTAAACACTGTGTGCATGCTATGAAGTTTTACCAGCATTTTTTTTTTGTACTCGTGATTCTTTAGATTTTTTTTTCTCCTCCTTCTCTCTTTTCTTTTCTCCTCTCCCCTTTTGTACAGTAGTAAGCATAGAGAAGGTATAGGAAGGGCAGAAGAGTGGCCTGTGAATAACTTTAGCTCTTCATCTGCTGTGTGATCTATGTGAAATTCACATGCAAGTATGACTTCCCTAAACCTTGGAAAATTTGAGAGTGCAGAATCACCTAATAAGGAGACTGGTTCAGGAATTGCTGCTCTTAGAAACATCCTCTTTGCAATTAACTTTCAGACCAAAGTCTGCTACTGCTGGGTAACTTTTATCCCTTCCCCTTCTCACTTCAGTAAATTGTTGTCAAGAGTTATTACCAACAACCAAACCCCAGGTGAATCTACAGCTCCTGCCCTGTTCTGTTTGGAGGATTCACTTCTTTTGATCTCTCCGGGGAAGCAGGCTGGCTACAGTCCATGTGTTTTTCTCTACAGCAACAGAAACTGGTGAGCACTTTGTTCAGCACAGTGATGGTAAAGGGCAAAGTCCAAGCAAATCTGGCTTTGTCTATTGTGGAAACACCAGGCAAGGGTGAGGTTCTTTGCAGGGGTGGGTGGGAAGGGCTGCACGAAACTGTGTCAGACCCTGGATGGCTCTGGAAGTTCAGCCAGTGCAGTGATCATCACTGTGGGTACCACTGCTGTGGAAACTGCAAAGGCCATGCTTCCAGACAGAGGGGGGTCTGCCCAGTCATTAGGTACCTAACCTTGTGGGCATCCTTTAGAGACTGGGAGAAGGACATGGCACCAAACAGATACCTCAAGATAGACAGCATTTGACAGAGCAGAGATGCTGCCAGGAATTTCCTCAGCAATACCAAGTTGCATGCCTGAAGCTAAGTGCCTGCACCTGTATTGAAGGACTGTGTAGTCAACCAGCAGCCTGTTCATCAGAAACACTGAATGCCCATTATTTTTATTGTCTTCATAAGATCTAAATTTTCCTAAAATGAAGCAAAGGAAGTCAGAAAAAGGGAATGATGTAACACACACATCCATAGAATCACAGAAGATTTGGAATTGGAAGAGATCTTTAAAGGTACCTTCTGATCCCCCTGCAATAAACAGGAACATCAACTAGACCAGATTTCTCAGAGCTCTGTCCACCCTGTGCTTGAATGTTCTCATGGATGGGGCCTTTACTACTCCTCTGGACAACCTGCTACCATGGCTCACCGCTCTCATCGTAAAAGTCTTCCTCCTTAAATCTAAACTCAATGACCCTCCTTTAGTTTAAAACCATTACCCTGCATTCTTTTGAAACAGGCCTTGCTAAAAAGCCCGTCCCCATCTTTCTTGTAAGCCCTCATTAGGTACTAGAATGTGCTATAAGGTCTCCCCAGAGCCTTCTCTTCTCCAGGCTGAACATTCCCAGCTCTCTCAGCCTATCTTCATAGGAGAGGTGCTCCAACCCTCTGATCGTCTTCGTGGCCTCCTCTGGATCGACTCCAGCATGTCCATGTCCTTGTTATGTTGGGGCCCATGAGCTGGATGCAGCACTCCAGGTGGGGTTTCATCAGAGTGGAGAAGATGGGGAGAATCACCCCTCTTTGAGCTGCTGGCTGTGCTGCTTTGGATGAAGCCCAGGATGCAGTTGGTTTTCAGGGCTGGGACTGCACATTGCTGGTTGGAGTCCAATTTTTCATCCAACAGAATCCACAAGTCCTTCTTGACAGGGATCCTTCAATCCCTTCATTCCCCAGTCTGTATTGATACCAGGCATAGCTCTGGGCCAGGTGCAGGAGCTTGCACTTGCTTTAATGGCCAGCATGCAGGGATGCCATTCCCTCTGCTCAGCCTTGAGTGCAAGCCTTGAGTGCTTGTGTGCAAGCTTGTGTGCAGCTCGTGCAGAGTGAGGCCAGAGCTCACGGCCTGTGGACACAAATGGTTGGGATCTTGGTCTAGCATGCTCTCACTGCACCCTGGCAGCCTGCTCCAGCTGCAGACAGGTATTGATTGGGGTGGCCAAAGGCTTTGTCTTTCCTCAAGGGGTTTTGGTAGAAAAGTCTGTGATGTTTTTGTCCAGTCACGATGGGTTTTCCTGGTACACACAACCTGTTCCACTGCCGTCTTACATAGTCACGTTAATTGGTTTGAGCTTGGCCTTTGGTGCATTTCAGATTTCTTTTCTATAGCTGTGCTTTTCTTACCTTCTATTGGTAGCTATCACATCCTTTCACCCTCTGCCATGAGCTCTGCCTTCTGCAGTCTGGCCCTTGCCTAATCAAGGGAGACAGCCTTCCTGTTGTTACTGTTGAAGCTGCAATAAATAGCATATCCATTTCTCCATTTATCTGCTTTTTGAAATCCAGCCTGTAATGCCAGCAATAATTACTCTGTTTCTATATTTAGAGATCATCAGCACCTCATGAATATCAAATTGTACTGTTATTATCTCTGTACAATATGGGCCAGTCTTCTATCAGTGTAAACATTTATAACAGTGATTATCAGTAGGACTGCTAGAGATCCCAAAATAGACAAGGCTGAACAGGAGTCTGCCATTATTTGTTTACTGGGGGAGGCAGGGAAAGAGGCAGAAGAGCCAGCTGAAGGTCTGACAGCACAAAGCCCATCTAGCACCAGTGTGGGAAGGCTGGTACGTGGGGAACTGTGCCTGGTGGGACCATTAGGAGCAAGTGTGAAGAGTCTGCTTAGCCCAAGCACCATCTTAAATCCTTACAATTAGGTTGCCATCTGCACAAACATCCTGCCCCACAAAAACATTCCTCAGAACACTTCCTTAGGGTATGTTTTTAGTATCTTCATTTGTCCAGAAGGTGTTTTTTAGAGCTGTAGTCTGACTGGATTGGTAAATCATAGAAACAATTTCCAGATTACAGATTCAACTAATTTTGCTGTCAGTATCAGCCGAGGTGAAATGGTTGGTGTCTCATCTTCTGTGGCACTGAACGGCTGCATCTGAAGGTGTCTGGCCGCCCCAGGCAGTGCTTGCTGTTGGCTTGAAATAAAACTGTGCTCTGAGCTCAGGCAAATGGCAGGATGCACAGCCAGGAGGGTGGTGAGAGGCTGCTGGTGAATGTTAAGGGCATGAGAGAATGCCAGTGGGTTTTTGCACTTGCTAACTTGTTTGGTTTTTTGTTTTGATGGACATGCCGCATTGCATTGAGAAGGGCTGATCTAAACCTCTGTCAAACAGCTGAAGCTCAGTGGATCTGGCTGCCTCCTAAGAGACCTTTCCCCTGCTCTGAATCTCCAGGAGGCTTCCAAGGAACGGTCACTCACCACTATCGTCTTTCAGAGCTGTCAAGATGCTTCAGCGGCTCAGCTCTTGGCATGGTTTCCCAGCCCTTCCATGCTCTGCTGTGGCCCTGGCCATGTATACTGTTTTCCATGCAGATCCAAACCCCCCCTCCTCAAAGGCTTCACTACCATCAATGACTGCGGTGCTTAATAGAATTACCTTTTCCTTTACCTCACTTTTCCCAAGAGTTATTGTCCTGAGTGTTTACTTTGCAGCTCTATGGGCCACCTGGGCACGGCTAGGCAGAGCCACCTCCTGGCAGGACAGTAAGGAAAGCTCCCGATCTGCTCACCCAGCACTTGCCACCGCACAAATATTTGGCCACTATCAATGGCACGCCCCCAGCCTGCAGCCTGAGAGAGCAGGGTTACAGCTCAGTACCCAGCTCTTCCCACCCATAAACGGTATATCTGTGCTTCGTAGCACCTGTTTTGTATTTGAAGTGAGGGTGCTAAAGTGCAGGTGAGAGAAAATTACCGGCACTTGGAAGGAGTTGGGCAGGAAAGTGCCTGACTCAAGTCTGGGCAGGTGCGCTTCTTGTAGATGGGGCTGGTGGCACTGAGGGACACCAGGAAAGTGGCAAAACCTTGTGAATGCAGTGGATGCTGTGCAACTGCAGGTCCTGCTATCCCACACTATTTTGCCCCATGACAACAGTATATTCACACCTAAGCACATCCTTTAGATTCTAGCTGAAAACATTTGAGTGACACTAAAACCAAGCCCTAGAATCATATTTTCTATTCTGAATAGAAAAAGTTAGTAAATAAACCTGGCTTCTTATCAATTCCTCATCCCCGAAAGTGCTGTAATACACCACTTGACAGTTTCTGTCCTAGCTAATTTCTAGAATCAGCTCTCTTTTCAGAGAAACTGCTGCCAGAAGAGGACATGACTAAGCAAGAGAGGAAACTCAACTGTAGCAAAATGTGAGTGAAACAGAAAATAATCACTAAGTAAACTAGTACTTGTCGGTTCAGCAGGGGAAACAAATCTAGATCATTCTCTGCAGCTTTGGAGAGACCTTGCTGGCTCTGGTACAGCTGGCTTGGAGAGGCAAAGAGAATGCAAAACAGGAGTTAAGGGCTCCAGGGCTGTGCACAGCACCTCACACTTTCATCTCTTGCACAAGGGGACGTGTCCTTCCGACAAGAGAGCTCTTGTACACATGTTTGTGCTGTGAGAATGCTGTCTATGTTTGGTTTGGAAAAGCTATGCTTGCTTAACAAAACCTGAATTTATCCCTGTAATCCTTCCCTGCATCTCCATGGCCAGATTGGAGCAGCCTGTGGAAAAAATTCCTGTCTATTTTCAGAAATAGATAAAAGCATTCAGATTACAGAGTGCAAATCTCATCTCAAAACGGCTGGAAAAATCCATTCAGCGCCACTGTCACTGACCCTCGCGACCTCTCCAAGTAATGAATTTCAGTTGCCTGTGCCTCTCCCCCATGCTGCCTCCTTCTCCTCCTGCTGCCACTGCCAGAACTGCCCGCGCTCCCAGCATCTGCAAAATGTCAGCCTTGAGTCCCACTGTTTATCCCACAGGGAGCAGGGAGGGGAGCGTTATGTAAAAGAGCTGAGTGTGGAAATTATTATTGATGTCACTGCTTGAAACCACTAGTGGGATCTTTTCTGTCCAGTGTCCATGCTCACAAATTTTGGCAGAGCACTCGTGTGCCAAGGAAGACATGCTCTTTACCACAAAGGTAAAAGTGCCAGGAATCTGCCTCACTGCCCACACTTGTCCCAGGGCTCTGCTCTTTGCTGAGCCTGGAGCTGGGTATGGTGTCACCCCCTCCACTGCCAGGAGATCCCAGAGCAAATGAGCCTTTAGCATCACTTATTAGTTCATGAGATGGAAAATTCCATGGAGGAGATTACTGCTCATTTAGAAGGATTGTGTGCTTTAGGTAGCCCCTGAGGTTTGATGAATTCCTGCTCATGGTGGATTAGATGCCCTGTTAGCGAGCAAAATATTAAAGACAACGGCTGCGAGCTTACATCTCACTCATATTTTGCTTATGGATTACAGTCTTCATAATTAATACCAAGGAAGAAGGCACCCAGATTGACTGTGGCTTTTGAAAGATTAACCTTGATGGAATTTCTTTTTTTATTTAAAACTTTATTAGTCTTTCTGTGATGTTCAGAGCAGACCTGGGATGCTGATAGCTTTGTGCCTGGCTCATCAAATGTCTAACAGGAATCCTGTGGTCCTCCCTTGGGATTCACACAGCTGACAACCACCATGCTTGTGCTCCCTCTGACAAAATCAGGCTGGATCCTGGGAGGTTCTGAACAAACCATTTTCAGAGTTGAGGATGCTTCAGATGTCTCTCCTGTTTCAGGATGATGAGCAGGATATGAAAATCTAAAAGAGAAGTGTGTAAGGCAAAAAAGAGATGTTGGAGAGATCACCAGCTCTGATGATGAGTATATGGTTTAGGGTGATAATGTGGGTGCTGCTCCTAGCACAGCTAACTTTCCAGGACCTGGGGGAATCAGCTCACTTCACTAGGAATCTTATAAATATATCCACTTTGCAATAGTGATGAGAGGCTTAGTTGTTACCTATCTAATGTGGACAGAGAGAAGCACAGAACTGAGTGAAATGTGTGAAGAAGGGACAAGGTATTTAAATGACTCCAAAATACTTTGAGATCTTGGATTGCAAGGTAGCAGATGAAACATAAGCACAAATTCTGCATTTAATGCATGTGCATGTTCAGAGTTGGATTTATCTCTGTGTGCAGGCACATGATACAAATAAAGTGTATTTACATGCATGTCCTTTAAAGCCCAAACATGGCTCAACTGAACATGCAAGTGCAGAAAACTGGGCAGTGTGTGTGTATCTATAGATATATACATTGCACATGGAGTACAAGTGCCAAACACACTGGAGAGCACAGCACACCTATTACAGTCTGCCTGTGCTAAGATCAGAATTTGTTTTATCCCACTGCCTTATTTTTAAAGCCTAGAGAAATACCCACACTAGCCAAAACAATCTGATTCCTGATTTTCCACAATTTTCAACCAGCTGTCAGGTGAAATTTTCAGCAACTGTAAATGGCTGTTGAAATCTTTAGAAATGCTCTAACTGTACCATTTTAAAAAAATGCTAAATGGTTCTTCATTTAAGATATTATGAACGTTTTTTATAATTTCTAACAAAGCCAATAGTGTTTTTGAAAATCATATATCTGAAGCAATGGGTGTAACTTCATTATTTCAGATAATGGTGCAAAACAAGGATGCCACAGGAAAGTTCATTATTGCCTATAAAGGTTAATGAATTTAATATTCTTAAATTAGTCACAAAGGGATACATATTGATTCAAGGTTATTGGATCTATATATATGGAACACATAAACCTGAACTATATTGATATATATAAAAATGAAGGTGTTTGTTAGAATGTAGAACCAAATTGCAGGTTATAAAAATGTGTTTTAATTATCTTCGGAAGATCTGGCAGTGTTTCTGTTGTGACCATGAGCCTGAGAACTATAACAATGCCTTCTCCAAGTGAAAATCTAACCCGTTTAGAGAAAATGAATGTGGAAATCCAGTAAAAGATTCAACTCTGACCCATTTGGAAGACAACATAAGCCTGCGATATCCTGTTCATTCACCAGGGAGTCATACTTATCATTGAATTGTTACAGCTAGACAGAACACAGGTATTTATATATTCTGTATGATCCAAGTGCTTAAAATTGCTTTCAACTGTTGACTTCACTGGAGATGAATGAAAGTCATTAATAGGACCACTGCAATCCAGCTTCTTCCAGCACTGTGTAATGGCCCCAGGAATATCTCTTGTGTACATCATTCCCATCCGTTCCAGGAGTTCCCATGGCATTGTGCAAGCCCGACAGCAGAGAGGTCACCACAGATCCTGCTGCCAAGCTCCCCCACCAGCTGCTGCCAGCTGATGGCTGCTCTGCAGGAAAACAGCTCTACAACACAGGCAGCTCATGGGGCCACTTGGATGGGTGCCTTCTGGAACAAAAAAGAGGAGGGGAGGGAAAGGAATGGAAAAAAGAAGAGAAAAGAAGAGAACTAAAATGAAATGCACAAATACGGGTGGAAAATGAGTTCTGTTCCTCACTGAAGCTGCCTAGGGAGATTCTCTTACCTGTGTCCATGTCACACGATGTGTGTGGCTAGCCAAGCAAACAGATATGTTATCCAAACACCAAATAATGCTCTTCACTGCTCCATTGGGACACTGACCAGTCAACACGGCCTCCCCTGGCCACCACCCCTGTTTGATGGAGGCAGAGATGAGCAAATCTTCTTGGATAAATGCCCATGGACAACTCATGTTGCTTCTTTGCTTCTGCTTGGACTATCTCTATCTTTTCCATGTAAGTGACTCCTGCTGTTTCTTGCTCTGCATTCAAAGCTGTGTATTTTTGCAATGAGGGATTTCGTGAAAGGAGAAAGCACCTTCCTTTTCTTCTAGGAAAGGTAGGTTTAAAAGGTCTCAGAGGGATTATTTTAGGTCTTCTGATTATGTTTCTAGGTTTAGAATGGATGTAATGTATAAATTAATCAGACAAAAGGTTGAAATATGCAAAACCTGGAAAACGTCCAAATCCCCCACACTTAGGACTTCCCACATACACCTTCCCAATAACTTATAACTCCGCAGCTCCAGCTCTGAGACTAATTCTTAATCTTGAATTTAGCTTTAGCTAAACGTGGTGAAGAATCCATCTTAGACCTCACTGAATTGGTAGCCAGCCCATGAGTATTTCAGTAAACTTCAAATAGACCCAGTAAAACAGAGTAGAAGGGGAGAGTCTGTAATTAGAAAGCTCAGTCTCCTAACATGGACAAAACACATTAAATCCTCCAGGACTTTCAGACTGAAGATCAGCATTTACAGCTTCAGCCCCAAATCATTCATAAGCAGTTGTAAATGATGGCACCCATGTAGAAATCCCTCTTGTGGTAAATACTGCCCTGGGCACAACATAGTTAGCATGAAGCAGCAGCCTCCAAACAGTTTGAAATTTTAAGTTCTGGGCAAAACAGGTTACAGCAACTCAACAGACAGGAGAGGTGAGGTTCCTACCTCCAAACTGGCATGATTCAACCTCCCAGTAAAGCACAGCTGAGAAGATAAAACAGTTCTGGAGACCACAGTGATTCCTTTTCAGCCATCTGAGGCCCAGAAGCCTTAAGGACCCTTGTGCTTAGGACATACTGAAATGAAAACCTGACTTTTATGACAGTGCCTTGGAGAAAGCGGCATCACGATTGCATGGGAAAGTGGTCTGTCCTTTGCACACCTGGATTGCTTTCATGACATGTGATAAAAAGGCCTGGAGTCGTGTTTCCTCCTCCACCTCTGCCTGCAGGCTCCACAAGGAGGTAGAAGTGTGGGTACACTGCACTCCATCACCAGTTTGTTGTCAACTGGAGGACATGAGTTGATGGTATTCTGCTGCCTGAACTCCTGCCTTGCAACTCTGTGCCCCTCTGTGGCCTGATTGACCCTGAGTTTTATCAGTGTGTGTTCTCACCACGCCCTTGGATGGTTGTGCAGGCAGCTGAGAGATCTTCTGTCCGTAACACCAGCAGCTGGGGTCCTCCATCGCTCCTTAGATAGGACTGCTCCCTGCTCCCAACCATGGCTGAGGTGCTGGAACCATGGAGCTCTCTTTGGGGCACCTTTTCATTAGACAGGGGGAAGGGAGGTGGACCTCTGCCAAAATATTTGAAAAAGTGGGTTCTTTTGCTCATTATCTGGATATATATTGCCATTGCTGACTTTGCCTGGCTTTATGACTGTGCTCCCTCTTGCCTAATAAAGATCTGGGAATGCAAGTGAGTGGTGGAAATCCATCTCTTTAAGAGCTCCTGGGGAGGGTATGTTTAGTTTTCTCAGGTTTCTAAGTGGAGATTGGAATTTAGTCCTTTATCAAGAGGGGCCATGGGTATATTAAATCCAAACATTTTTCTCTGCTGTTAACCACCTGGCAGAAAGGTTACACTAATTACATCAGATGTATTTTCTCAAATTTTCCTGCTTCTCTTATAAGCGTGAGGCTTAAGACAGGGAAACCAGTCTGACCACTGGGAAATGTAACCTGTCTTATTCACAGCTTAGTTCCCAGATTAACCAGGAGACAGTGACCCTCATAGGAGGTAAGGTATGGGGACAGAAACAGGCAGATCATGGGAGACGAGCATGGCAGAAATGATCCAGTTCTGTCACCACAGAGCTCCAGGTCCATACTCATGGGCAGGGAATGGATAGGCACTGTGCCAGTGGAAAGTGCACAAGACTACGGTGCTTGGAACTTGGAGCAATGCAAGCAATTTCTGTGCTGTGCAAATGGCTCTTTACCTTCCTCCTAACAATCAGCTGACATTTTTTGGGGTTGCCATTGTGAGAACAGAGGGAATGGCGATGGAGATGTTGGCTTGGTCTAGAGAAGGAGGAATAGAAAGGAACGAGAGGTGGGAGAGAGGCCATGTTTATGACACTAAAGATGAGCCTTCATATTCTCCAACAAATCTGTGCCCCTTTGGCAAATGCCACAGCATGCCCAGCCATCATCTCAAGCCCTGCAGTATCACTCATGCAAACTGAAGTGTTTGGCCTTTTATCGCTTTTCCCTGGGTAGTATTTTTGCTAAGGGTGTTTCAAAACTTGGATACGTGGGCCAGGCTTTGGTGAAAACTTATGGTTCTAGGATTTTCCTGGAAAGCAACAGTGTTAATTTTTATCTCCATCCAAAACCAAATTGCTCAGAAGTGACAGTGGTGAAAACAGTATTTAGTAGAAAAATATTGTCCTACTCTAAAGAGAGTGGACAAAAAAAAAAAAAGTCACAGTTAAAAAAGTAGAGGAGTAAAATATCATTTGACCTTGTTCTTCTAAATGAGACTCAGGCAGTAAAGTGCACTAGGGGCTGAACTTCTTACATTTAGTGACAGATCTTCTGACATGCTCCCACCAGATGCTTCTGTAGATTCAAAATGAGCAACAGGGAAGAAATATGGTCTTTTTTTTTTCAAGATGCAACAAGATGTTGTGCTTCCTGGCCACATGTAAAATGAATTTACAACGGAAACATGCCAGAAATGCCTGAGGGTAACACTAGCCATAGCAGAATGCTGACTCTTTCTTTTTTTTTTTCCTCCAGCATTGAATAATGGTCCTGAATGTCATTTTTCTTAAAATGACCCCAGCATGGGTGACTGGTGAGTGAGATCAAGGTTCCATGTTTCATAGGACACATCAGGAAAAAGTTATTGTGCAATCTGATCTCAACTGCACATACGTCCTCTGTCACACACACTAAGATAACTCTCAAGGTTATTTATTGCAACAGGCCTCTAAAGCGATGACATTGTGAAATTAATATTATTACTATGAATAATTGCATAATTTTCTCTGACTCTAGTTATTCTTGTTTTCTGCTAATACATGCATGTCAATGCTGTTCATTGCTGGAGTGACTGCAAACATTTCACGTGATTTGCAGAGAACAGTTTTAACATTTTCCAAGCAAAGGGGAAAAATGCTCTTTGACTCTTTTTGGCTTCAAAACCGTGTAACAGGTTTGCAAGATATTTAAGAACAGGGCTAGCAGGTCTCTGTCAAGGTCACTGTAACCTTAAAAACACTCCCCCTGATTCATTAGGTTTTCGATTACACTGAAGTGAGCAGAGCTGCCTCTTAATTCAAAGAAGAGAAAAGAGGGACAGCCAATCTCGTAATGCAGGTACAACAGTAAATTACCCTGCACCAAGCCCTGTGTGTCTCAGAGGGCTGACGGCAGCACTGAGCTGTGGGTGATGAAGAGCCAGGGCCGAGCAGCCAGAGGGGCAGATTCAGGTGCTGGTTACAGCACTGCAAATCTCCCTTTCAAGCACAAGCAGTGCTTTACACTTCGCACAAGGAACAGGAGAAAATACCACTGGGCAGTAAGTTGAGAGACCTGGAAGATCTTTATTAGGTCTTAGTTAGGGCTCTTTGCATTAGTGTCAGCTCTTCCACACTGATGCACATATGCTTTCCTAACCACAATGCTATCCAAAGCCTCCATCTTGGTTAAGATTTCATCATTCACACTCCGGGAATTATCATTTCCTCTAGACATGCTGACAAAGCTCATTGTTTATTGCTCACAGCATGTCAGAACTGCTGGTTTTGCTTTGGACTGCAAGATGTTTGGAAAGCCACATGCTTTTTCTGAAGCCAGCTCAGTCCCCTCTGTGCCAGCTTCAGCTGTTGCGTTCACTTTTGCCCAGAATGTCGGATCCTGTCCAGATGAGCCAGAGCAGAGGACAGCGTCAGCTTCAGACTGACCAAACAGCACTGGATTTCATGTAAACATGGCTAAAGTCTTCCTGGCAGCCATAGGTACAGACTTTCCAGCAGAGAGGGCTGGCACTTTACTACCTTGCTCCCCTCCAGACCCACAGATAAACCTGCTGGATGAGTGAGCCAACGAGTGTGACCTGGACACGTGCCTGTTGTGCCATTTCCCAACCCAGGGGAGATTACAGCTCTTCCTGGCAGCAGAATTGCCCATGGAGAGACTATAGCAGGGAAGGAGGCCATGCACCACCCCTTCTGGAAAAGAAAATGATCTTCAGCCATGGTCCTGTGCTCCAGGTCTCCCCAACCAGAAATGGGGGCAACACCTGGCTGCTCACTGACCTGTTACAACACTGCAGTCATGAACAGTTGCTAAATGGTGCAGAAATGCAGATCATTATTTATTAGTTACTCATTTCACATGACAGGACATACATTTTTCCGTAAGTCCCTGAAAGCTGAACAAACACAGAAAACACAGGACTGTTCCTACAGAGCTGTACAGTGTCACCTCTGGCTGCATGGCTGAGCCCTCCTCTCAGTCCAGGAGGGGTGAGAGCTGAGTATTTTGGTGAAGGCTTAATTTCTGTCTTGCAGGAAACATCCTGAGCCACATAATCGGACCTTCCCAGCTAAAATGTCTCCTGGAAGATCTGTCCTGCCCACAGCAGTACCACAGGCAGGAGAGGGGACACACAGCACAGGAGCTACCTGTCCCAGGAGAAAGAGTGCAGCTGCACCCGTGAGTGGAAGCAGAGCAGCAGGAATGGACTTAGAGTTGTAAGACCAGCAAAGCAGCAGTCAGGGGATGTCCTCAGCACACAGCAATTAACAGCCAGGATTGAGCAGGGTGACCTCAGCACTCCTTACTGCATGGGACAGACATGCTCAAAGGCACAGAACACATCCTCTGCAGGATGGAGGTCCCTCTGCATCCAGTGATTGCTCCCGAGGTTGTTACTCCCCCCACTAATAACCCCAAAGGGACTAGTCCAGACGAGGGAGGTAGTGAGGAGGGGTGGAGAGTGTGTTGTCAGTGGGAAATCAGTAAGCGGTTTGAGTAATTTTTTTTGGGAAAGCAGACAACTCCTAAGGGTCATTGGCACTGATGACAAAGAGAAGCTTCACCACAAAGAGCCCAGGCAGATCCATATTCTTGGGAGCACTGCTCTTCCTCATCCCTCACCTGCACCTCACTCTGTCTCACTGTGCTGCTTTGGCCTGACAAGCCCTTGTAGCTGTGACCTGTCTCTTGGAGCTTGTTCTCCCACATTTTATTTGCATTGTGCAGGATCTGTGCAGGTGATTAAACAAAAGACATCTTTTCATTATTGTTGTTGTTTTTACTGTGCCATTGCCATGTCCTTTATAACAGCTTTGCTTTTCCTGTGAGGAATAATCTCTGGAAACTTGGATAGAATCCTTTGGCTCACACTAGAAAAGGTAATAAAATCCTGGGAACCCAAAATGTTTCTCTGTTGTTTTCACCAAACATCTTTTTCCAGCTTGAAAAAGGAATTTCTGATTTGTTTCCTGATTTAGGGAAAATGTCTTCCTAACCTGCCAGTTTTCCTCCTGTCCAGCACACCTGGGCATTTGGAAGACTGTGCCCAAGTGCTCAGAGGGCGCCAGAGACCTCTCTCTTGCTCCCCACCACAACTCTGACTCTCCCTACAGTTACAAGGAAGCCACTAATTTCCTCATTGCTCTGGTTTCTCCATCTGCCACCTTATGATATAATATTTACTTATCTTTTCAAAGCACTTTAAATCTCTGTAGGAATGCATTATAAAAGTGCATTAGTGTTATTACTTTACTCCGTTGTGTAACTTTGAGAAATGGCTTACGTAAGGCCAGCTCCTCTATCCCCTCTCTGACCCCCATCCACTCTCGTGCTGCTGCCTCCTCCCATGACAGCAATAATTAAACTCTGGTTTCCCAGTACCCTCCTTTGTTCCTACCCAGACTTTGGGGAGTTAGCATCCAGTTGCCTCTACATCAGTCCAGACATTGGCAGCTTTGGATTCAAAGGTTCTGCTGCTTCTCTCTCCACACCTCTGTCGCCTGCATTAGGGTCACAAGATATATTTTCAGAGGCTCCAGAATTGCTTGTATGAACTCAAAGCCCCCTTTTCTAGCATCTCAAAAGTACCCTGTCAACAACAGTCTTTGACACTTCCTTATAACTATGACATGAGGTCTATTGGGAGGGCATTTGTAACCTCTTAGCCCCATACTCTCTTAGGTTCAGCCTTCACAAACCAAGACAGCAGGACCAGAGGAGCAGCCCAACAATAACCTAAAGCAGAATGTATTCACATGGTGTGGTGAGAAGAATGGAGCTCCTGATGAGAATGACATAGTTGACTCCTGATGTGCTACTGTGACCTGCTTTTTTTTTCCACAGCATTTTTCTTTTTAGTAGGGAAGTTAAATTTTTTTATTCCTTGTATTTGCTGTCATGCTGAAACACCTATTTTCATCGAGATAAAAGGCCGTCAAAAGAGCAGGTACTTGAATTAACAACACTGTGTAGAAGAGCTTTCACTAAAGGGGCAGATGACAGGAATATGAAGGGTGCAAAATAGTGAGACTCCTCCATGCTCTTCTTCCTCTTTCTCTTCCTCCTTTCCTGAAGGATATTGGTCCACATCCTGACCATTTTATGTGAAACAGCTGCCAGGTTTCATGCCAGAGGTGACTGCATTTCAGAGACAAGCAAACGTGCTGCTGTATTACTGCCAGATGCTGACCTCATGTGCATTAGCCTTGGCTTTTCAGTGCTCCATTGGACTTTGGTGGTGCAGCTCCAGCCTGACCCCAGCACAAAAGAGATCTGAGCCCATTCCACTAATTTTTGGCATTCAAAAAACATAAAGTGTGTGTCCTATAACAATGTGTCCATACGCTCTGCCACCCTGCTAACGCCCATCTCCCACAGGCTGTCTCCCTCTCACAGTCAATTATTTGAACAAGAACTGGTGACTAATAGAAGCAATTTGTAGGAAACATGCTGTTCCCAAGTGACCAGCAGCAAATTGCTAATGACTGACATTAGAATGACCATTCTCCAAAGAGGAATAGTTGAAAGCCCACTGTGCACAGCACTGATCACATTTAGCAACAAAACAACCCCTCCTGATTCTGGCATCTACCATTTATGCTGGCTACTGCTTGTTTCCTTTCCCTGGTACGTCCATAAGACCAATTACACTGAAATTAAGCAACCACATATTATTTGTTGACAAAAACATGAAATGTAATGAAATGTACACTTCACTAATGTGACCTTATAAACTTGATGGACAAAACATTAAAAATACAAATGCACTATAGGGAGAAATCCTGCATTTTTCAGGAGATGGATCATAGGGTTTAATAGATCATTTCTATCTCTGAAATTTCTGAGTTGTGATGAATGGAATTTCTTAGTATTTGAAGCAAGAGAGGGGCATGTTTAAACAGACTGGAGAGGACTGCAGTGTAAAATCTTTGCACTATAAAAAAGGCAGCCTTGGTTTTTATTGCCCCTGTGGGGAGTCTCCTGTGAACCAAACAGCAACTAAATCAAATAAACATTTCTGAATCAACTCCATCTTTTCAGCTTTAGAGAGTTTAAAAAACCCTGTAATTTATCGAATCACCTTTTATGGTTGTACCTACAGATGTCTTTTGAATTTGATAGTAAAAACATTTAAACTCATAATGTTTCCCAAATCAGCTAAATCCATTATATCACCTGTGCCAGTTACTATATTTGTAGGGCAGTAAACAGTGGCCTTTATTGTTTGCTGTTCATGGGGCTGTGCATAAGAACGAGCTTAGTCTGTCTCCAGAGATATACACCTACCTTGCAGGCACCAGAAATATTACACCAGCTTAAATCAGTGCAAGCTTTCCATGCTGTCACTGCCTCCCCTGTTTTGATTTGGTGACGGTAATCTCTATTCACTGCTGTGCTGATACCCTTCGAGTCAAGGCCCCTTCTCTACTTCTGCTGTTTCTGGAAGAAAAATTAACAAGTGCAGCTTAGGCATCTAATGAACAGTTAGCAAATTTCCACACCTAGGAGGGTATGTGGGCTCAGATATCTCATTTTCTTTGCAAGCAGATGGAGAGGTGAAAGTCTTTATGCGGGCTTGTCATATCCTTATCTCAAACCCTCCAGAAAAGTAGGCAAATGGAGGTGAGATGGTGAATTATCCAGACATCAAGTAACTCAGCTCTTCTCACAGGCAGTGAAATTTGCTTAGAAAACCCAGGAGAGAGGAAAAACCCAGGTGGATGTGGAGTATGGCATTTGCAGCAAATGAGCTACATGAGGGCTGTTAGGGGAGAGCACGGGTGAGAGGGCAGAGCCATCCCAAGGTGTCCATGGAGTGAAGGCAGCAGGGCCCTGAGGATCACACCTGCACTGCTCTCTGGGGCATGCACCCATGGGGAATGCACCTCATGACCTCCCACCTCGGGCATTTAATGACCCCTTCTCATCTTTCCCTTTCTGTCATGCAATCCTTTCCTCTTCCTCTTCTTCCACTCCTTGAATTTACCATTTAATACCACCTCTGGAGCTAATTTTGCAACTGTTTACATGGTATAGGACCATTAGGAAAGCAATTAACACATTCTGATTTGATTTAGGAAGTGGAAATAGCCATGTAAACAGCAGATCCATAAGTAGCTTGTGAGCCTCAATTTGAAAACCATTTGATGCAAGCACAGCCCAGGCCATTTCTCAACAAGAGCTCCTAGAAAGTCTCTTTATTCAAGTGACTGAGGCTTTTCCAAGGAACAGGAGAACACAAGTTATCTTTCTGCTGTTCTTTGGCAGCTATAGAGAGGCCTGACTGGCTGCCTAACGATATTTTCCATACTGTTTATCTTTTCTTCCCTTTGAATGCCACATGGTCTATCATTCCCTCAGCTCAGATACAGGCCCCAAGGGGACTTAGTCTGCAAATAAAACACAGAGCTAAGCAATAGTGATTAAAACCCAAAATGTTTCAGGCATACTCCTGTTGTTAGTAACCCTGGTTTCAAATTATTTCCCTCTTCTCTGTGTCCCCTCTTGGAGACTTGTTATGAGTTCCATGATGCCACTGTCATTCAGCTGAGCTAACACAAGATGAATGGAGGGGTCCCACTAAAAATCATATAGCCAAAAAATGTTTTGTAAAGCTAACCCCAGCTATAATAAAAAAATTCCTTTCTCTTGTGTTCCTATGAAAATCTTAAATTCTTCATGCCATATGTTTCCAGGTTCTGTCAGTGGATGGATAGTAGCTTGTATAATTTTCTGTTTGCACTTTCTATTTCTCAGGTGCTAACACAACTTGAAAGAATCAGTAATTTTCAATTCCACCCCCTTGCAAAAGGATTTTAATTGTTATGAGGTTTTTTCCCCCCACTGTGAGCAACTTTTTAGTTTTTCAACCTGTTTTTTCACATGAACATTGCTTATGTGGTCATGCTGCTTTTCAGTCTGGCTGCAAGTCCCTTTCTAAGAGCTTTTGAACCTTCTTGATGAATTTTGCTCAAATTTGATGGAAGGGCAGAAAGGCAGAATTCTCAGAAACAATCATGCTCTTACACGATCTGTTAATACAGACAGTATGATAGAGGAGTGAGAACTAAATTCATGCCCTGACTGAGCAAACGTTATTGTTTCTCTTGGCAGCTGGTACTCGCTGGCCCACCTGCACCTACTGCTTCTTGCTTTGTAGGGATGCTGTCCATGGAGTGGGAAGGAGACAAAATTAATGCAGTGGGGATGGAGATGGGCTGAGGGGCACAGGGAGTATATCTGTTGGGAATCAGGCCTTGCTGCTTCCAGTTCTCCCCACAGGAATTGTTTTGTGGCTAAATTAAATCTATATTGTTTCATTTCAAACACGTGGAAAGCTTGACTTTGGCATTATTTTTGTGGACGTAAAGCCAGTACCTTAATATTATTTTAACAAAGCCTTCTGAAATGCACATACATTTCCAGTCAGCCAGATTCTTCCTTTTTGCTGAATACTGAACATTCTTTTCTTCCCCTCACTGTTGTCTTTGGCTGTAGAAATTGTACTTTCCACTTTCACAAAAACTGTAGGGGCATTGTGAATGCCTGTATTTTTCTTGAGCAGACTTTTTGCTTTCTAACAAAATGCCTACACTAACTCACTTCACACAAGTTCAGCTTTCAGTGTCTGTGTGTAAAGCACAAGATGCTTATCTACTTTGACTCTGTAGTAGCAACTGAAAATTAAATTTGCCTTTGTATTTTCTACTAGAGTGCTACGGTGAATGATTGAAAAGATGTCATGTCCTTCTTCAGCTGCCTGCATGTCAATGTGATAGACAAAAAGATTTATCTCCAAATGGTACAAAATTACTCTGGGGTTCTTAAGGAAAGCAGGAACACAATTACTCATTATTGTTTGTCTTACCAATTTGTTTTCTCCACAGTTTTAAGTAAAATATATTAACTGAAAGTTTATATAGTGAGGTGTTGGCATTGTAAGGAGTGCTGTATAATGTTTCACATTTTCTAATCAAATTACAAACTTTGATTATCATCTCCTGACAGCAATCTCAGCAAGAAGAAAATGTCATTATTCTTACCATGCTAATAGGAAAGTGAGATGATTTATCCAGGGTCACCCTGGAAGTGGCAGACAGTGGGCTGCAGTAAGATTCTAGTCTACATTTTGGTGCATGGAGTGCCAAAGCTCCTTACTTAGCTACTTAGAAAATCTTTCTCAGCATTTTATTAACCCATTTTAGCACGTATTTCTTCCACGCAGAGAGCTTCAACCCAAGAGGCAATTAGCCATATGCATTTTTGCCCAGTTTATCAAACTAATGAAAGAGCCACGACTGCCCTACGGTACAAATACCAAAAGCCACACGTAGACATGGCTGCAGTTTCACCCCTCTCGCCTTCCTAGACAACAGCAGTATAATAATCTGGGCACAGCTTTCCATTTAGCATTGCAGGGTTGCATCAGGAATTTTGCAGATATTGCAGATGGCATCACTGCCCTGTTTCTATTCAAAGTTTTGAGGCTGCCCAGGAGCCTGGCCACCAGTCTATGGCTGACAGCCCATGGCACATGTTACCCCTGGAGACATTCTGCTAAGTTATTGCTATTTAAAGTTCAGCAGTTTGCCTTGTTCTTGTCCTTATTTTCAGGAGGTACCAGTGAAGATTCATTTCACCTGGCTTTAACCATGTCATCAGCCAGAGTGATCTCAAGGTGAGCCATTTCAGCTCCCTGTGTCCTGGGCTGTTTTAGACATCCGGTTTGGGACAGAATGGGTCACTTTTTGGAGCTGCCTAGAGGAGGGAATCTTGGTGACTAAGTCTGCAACAAAGAGCCTCCCAACACAAGAGGCAGAGCGCTCCAACATGGAATTGCCTTTATCTCTTCAGCTAAAGCATTTTGAAGGATTTGGGATGCTATTGACGATTTTATATAGGACCCAGCCCATTCTGGGTTTGAGATTGCACAAGGTCTTTGGGAAGACCATTCCCGTACTTGACTGCTCTAATTTTGAAGAATTCCTTCCTAGGAACTAATTGGGGTTTCGCCTGCTGCATTGTGGGACCAATGCCTCTCCTCTACTTGCTGTGCACCCTTGGAGAAGAATCTGGCTCCACTTTCTCAATTACCTTCCACCAGCTGTAGACAACAGCTAAGTCCCCCCTTAGCTCCTACTTTCCAGGCTGAATGAACAAATGTGAGCCCTCAAGAAGTGATGACAAAAGAATTTCCAACGTCTTTATGACTTTTAGGGTGAAATTCCCCAAAGGCTCATTCTCTATTTTTTTTTTTTTTAATTTCAAGTATTGACCAAACGGATGACTGATTCTCAAGTCCACAAAGGTATTCTCTAAGGCAATAAATTCTCACTGGATCATCACAGGCATATCGGAAGAGACAATGTTGTCCTCAAAACTTGCTGCAGTGGGAAAGAAGGATCCCAGAGGGGGAGTGGCTATGGGGGGATGTATCCCTAAGTGGGTATGGGATCAGGTTTTACCCTTCATTTGTACTTCACAGGAGTTTTGCAGAGGAACATGTTCATCTATGCACATGGAGTTGATGTGGAATCAGAAAGAGAGCCCAGGTTGCTTTGGTCCTCATCCAGCAGCTCTTGTCAGCCAGGCACGGACTCACTTTTGTTTCACATAAACATAAAACTTGATTTAAAACCTCGTGGAGTTTCTCTTCTTGGACTGGGGGTTTCACCAGGTTTGTTTACCTTATAAAAACATACATGTGGAAAGAGTATAAAGAGGTTAACTCCATCAAGACTGAGTGGTGGCAAAGTCGGTGCAATAAAAACTGAAAATACAGCCCGTTTCGGGGAAAGTTAAGAGAAACCATCTCCTCACAGCAGTGGAAATCATGCCACGGTTGTTTTCCACTACTCTCCCACCCCACAGGCTATTTTATGACAAATTCCGCAGCTAAACCGTAGTACGGTTTTCCCCTCCGTGCAGCGCTGAGGGGCGGATGAATCACTGTCCCCTTTCGGCTAATGCCCGAATTAAGACGCGTGCCGTGCCGTGCCGTGCCGTGCCGTGCCGTGCCGTGCCCCGGTGCCGTGCCGTGCCCCGGTGCCGGTGCCGGTGCCGGTGCCGGTGCCGGTGCCGGTGCCGGTGCCGGTGCCCCACAGCCCCTCCGAGCTCCCCTCCCGCGCGGTCCCTTTAAGGGGGCCCGGCCGGGAGCGCTGCCATGGCAACGGCGTGACCGCCGTGACCGGAAGTGAGCGGGGTCAGAGGCCGTGGCAACATGGCGGCAGCCCTGGAGGCCACGGGCGGCGGCGGCGGCGGCG